>UESW01004492.1:207324-235812 GCA_900491605.1 Calamus simplicifolius
GTTGGTTTGGGGGTGGCCAACGGAGGTGAATTGGTGATGAATGCCTAGCTCGTCGCAGAAGACTTTGAATGCTTCGTTGTTGAATTGGCGGCCGTTGTCCGTGACAAGGGTGTGAGGCAGGCCAAAGCGGCATATGATTGACTTCCAAAAGAAAGCTTTGACTTTGCCTTCAGTGAACTTGGCTAATGCGTCGACCTCGACCCATTTGGTGAAGTAATCGATGGCGACTAGTAAGAACTTTCTTGCCCGAAAGCTGGGGGGAATGGCCCGAGAATGTCCATTCCCTACTGAGCGAAGGGCCATGGAGCCGAGAGCGGGTTCATCGGGTAGATGGTTGATGTTGGATGTGTGCATGGCGCTAGCAACCATCATTTCTGAACTAATTTAGCCGCATCCTCCCTCATAGTGAGCCAAAAATATCCCTGACGGAGGGCCTTTTGGGCTAAGGATCTGCCCCCAGATGGTTTCCATAGATGCCTTCGTGGATTTCTCTGAGGATGTAGTCGCGTCGATGGGTCCCACGCACTTGAGCAGGGGATAGGAGAACCTGGCTTCGTTGCGGTCATTAGGGAGTGTACCGTCAGTGAGATAACGAATGTAGGCATCCATCCATGTGGGCTTTTGGGTGAGCGGGAGGATTTCCTCGCTATCCTCTATACTGTGTCTTTCCAAATATTCAATGTAAGCATCCCTCGCCATACCGCCGGCAGAGGTGGCCAGACGAGAGAGGATGTCAGCCTT
Organism: Calamus simplicifolius; assembly: GCA_900491605.1. NCBI lineage: Eukaryota > Viridiplantae > Streptophyta > Magnoliopsida > Arecales > Arecaceae > Calamus > Calamus simplicifolius. The sequence goes on from UESW01004492.1 coordinate 208,066, forward strand.
GGCATTTTCACTTCGTAATATAACTGATATTGAAGTAAGCCAGCGAGGAGGTCAGGAGCCGAACCTTGCCCAAGTATTGAGTCATAGTGGGGTCACGCGCCTCGTACTCCCCATTGATTTACCCAGAGACGAGTTGCTAGTCCGTGAAAGCTCTGAGACTCTATTCCGAACTCCTGGGCTAGCCTTAGCCCGGCCAGCAGAGCCTCGTACTCAGCTTGATTGTTGGTGGCTTTGAATAGAAACCACAGGGCGCATTCTGTTCTCTCTCTGGTCCGGCAAGAATGAGGCCGGCGCCGCTTCCTTAAGAGTTCGATGCGCCATCCACATGAAGGATCCAAGTTTCCCCATCTTCGCCTGGCTCAGGCTCGCACTGTTCCTTGGCAACCTCTTCAGTCATCTCCTCTGCCCAGGTGCATTCAAATAGGAAGTCGGCCAGAACTTGAGACTTCAGCCGGTTGAGCCTGGAAAGAGAGGTCAAATTCTCCCAGCTTGATGGCCCACTTGGCGAGTCGGCCTGAGGTATCCGGATGAGCCAGGATGGCTCGCAGGGGTTGATCCGTGAGCACCATAATAGGATGGGCTTGAAAATACGGTCGGAGACGCCGAGCAGAGACTATCAGGGCAAAGATGACCTTTTCCGCCTTGGAGTATCTGACTTCTGCGTCATGGAGGACCTTACTCACATAGTAGACATGCCTTTGGATTCCATCAGTGTCGAGATGCACCAAAATTGAACTAACGGCTTCCGAAGAAGCAGCTAAGTAGAGAAAAAGACTTTCTCCGTCTCTTGGCTTGGATAGGAGCGGAGGAGAGGATAGAAACCCTTCAACCCGTCGAAGGCCCTCTGGCAATCGTCAGTCCATTCGAAGCTATTCATCTTCCGCAAGGCCTTGAAGAAGGGCAAGCATCTCTCGGCTGATTTGGAGAGGAAACGACTTAGAGCCGCTATCCTCCTGGTTAATCGCTGCACTTCCTTCTTGCTTGATGGTGGCCTCATGTCAAGTATGGCGCTGATCTTCTCTGGGTTTGCCTCGATCCCCCGCTGGGTCACTATGAAGCCCAGGAACTTGCCTTTCCGTGACCCCAAAAGCACATTTCTTGGGGTTCAGCTTAACTTGGAAACAACGGAGGTTGTTGAAGGTCTTCTCTAAATCGGAGACGTGATCAGAGGCGCGGGTGCTCTTTGTCAGCATATCATCTACGTAGACTTCCATGTTCCGGCCTAGCTAGTCCTGGAACACTCTGTTCATCAACCTTTGGTAAGTTGCCCCCGCATTCTTGAGGCCAAAAGGCATCACTCTATAGCAATAAATGCCCTTTTCTATCACGAAGGAGGTGTGCTCTTCGTCGCTGGGGTCCATCCTTATCTGATTGTATCCTTAGAAGGCATCCAAGAAGCTGAAGAGTTCATGCCCGGAGGTGGAATCTACCAGCTGATCAATCCTTGGCATGGGAAAGCTGTCTTTTGGACATGCTTTGTTGAGGTCGGTGAAGTCTATGCAAATCCTCCAGCTTCCATTTGCCTTACGCACCATGACCACATTGGCCAACCAACTGGGTAGTGTGCCTCCCGGATGTGGCCGGCACTGAGTAGCTTGTTGACTTCCTCGTCAATAGCCTTTTGTCGATCAGGAGCAAAGCTTCTCTTCTTCTGGCGAATTGGACGGTGCCGCGGGTCAATGTTGAGCTTGTGGGTGATCACTTTCGGAGGGATGCCGAGCATATCAGATGCTGACCAGGCGAAGACGTCTGAATTAGCCCACAAAAGGCTAAGAGATGCTCCCAGTCCTCTAGAGGAAGGAGTCTGCCGACACGGACGGTTCTTGCCGGGTCATCTCCAAGAGGGAAGGTCAAAAGATGTTCAGCCGGCTCTCCTCCTTGTTAGAGTCTCTGGGGTCGGGTGCTTCAAAGGTTGGTTCAGCTTCCAGAGGACTTGACGCCGCGTGATAACAGGGCAGGACTGGGCTGACCTCACCGCGCATCTCTCCAACTCCTCCGCCTATGGGGAATTGCACTAACAAACACCGGGTGGAAATAACTACATCCAAAAGGTTCAAACATGGACGCCCCAGAATGGCATTATACGCCAAGGGAACCCTCACAACCAGGAATTTTATTATTACTGTGCTTTGACATGGCGGCGTTCCGGCTATCACAGGTAGAGGTATTTCACCTTCAACCCTCATGGAGTCCCCAGTAAAACCAACCAAAGGGGTCGCCACAGGCTGAAGGGAGTCCAAAGATAATCCCATCCAACAAAAGCATCGTAGGTAAGGATGTCAGCTGAGCTGCCACTATCAACTAATATCCTCTTTACATGGTGCTTGGCGATCGTCATAGAGACGATAATGCCTTTATTGTTTACATTATCTATGACAGCAGATCTCCCTAGGAATTACATTACTCGGCGCCTCCTCCCCCCTCGGCCGCTTAGATGCGGAGGTTGATCCCCAGGACACCATTCCGACCGTCCGCTCCATGGGGGCGTTGTCGATCGGGGCCTGAATAGGCGGAGGCCCCATGAGGGTCGGCAGCGGCTGCTGCGCCTTCTGCACATATTTGCCGAGGTAGCCCACTGAATGAGCTCCTCGATGGCCCGCTTCAAGCTGTAGCAGCTGTCAGTATCATGGCAATAGTCCCGGTGGAATTGGCAGTAGTGGCTTTTGTCACGGGGAGGACCTTTCTTCATGGGAGGAGGGCGCTGAAGGTAAGGCTCACCTTCGATCTCCATCAGAATATGAGATCGAGGGGCAAGGAGAGGTGTTAGCTTACTCTTGTTGGGGATGGGGCTTCTACGCCTGTTGTCGGATCGACGAGGTGGGTCGGCTCGTTGGTGTCGAGGAGGTCCGCTTGGTTCAGGGCGAGCAGGCTTGTGGCTGGAGCTCCTTGAAGATTCTCGGTGGGTGAAGTCGGCTTCATCCGCACATATATACTTTTGAGTCCAGAGGAGGAGGTTGGAATAAGAGCCCGGGGGCTTCTAATCTAAAGAAAAGGTGAAGCGAGACGGGAGGAGTCCTCGCTTCAACGCCAGCATCGCTACCGTGTCGTCGAGATGGTAGACCTCGAGGGCGGCAGCTTTGAACCGGGACATGAAGTCCCGCAGTGACTCTCCCTCCTTCTGACGTACGGAGAAAAGGCTGTTCGCCACCCTTGAAATTCATCGGCAGGCATCGAAATATGCCAGAAAAGCCTTCTCCAGCTCTCGGAAGGAGTCGATGCTGTGAGGGGGCAAGCGCGAGTGCCACGTGCAAGCAGCCTTCCGCAGAGTAGCTGGAAAGGCCTTGTAGAGAAGGGCGTCTGAAGCGCCTTGAACCTGCATCATTGCTTTATAACTCTCGAGATGGTCGAGAGGATCTATCGTACCATCGTACGGGTCCACCTAAGGGAACTGAAACCTGGAGGGGACATGCTCCTCCAATATCCGGTGGGTGTAAGGAGGACGGGTGTCGAACTCTTCCTCCGGCTGATGATTGATTTTTCTGGCGAGTTCATCCAGCCGTTGATTGTACTCCTCCAAGCGCTCCTCCGCCTGTTGGTTGATTGTTAGGGCCCTCCGAGATGGCTCGGAGGAGGAAGAAGAAGATGAAGAAGATAGATAGGGAGACGAAAGTCGAGGCTTCCGCTTTAGCTCGTCTTGATGACGTGGCCCCGAAGGGATTTTGCTGGGGCCATGATCAGGGGACCGCAGCCGCTTGGAGGGCTCGCGGCGGGATTTCCCTGGGAAAGCTGGACGATGACCAGCCTCTCGCCGATCGGCCTCCCGCTGACCAGCCTCTCGCCGACCGGCCTCCCGCCTTGGAGAACCTCCCCTCACCGACTGCTGACTGGCGGGGGGAGCGGTTTGTGCTGGGTGGCCATGGACTACTGCTGTTGGAACCCGTGGACCATAGCAGTGAGACTTTGGACTTGTTGGGAGAGGGTCGACAATTGCTCCGCTGTTTGGGTGGCTGCATTTGGTTGTGGGCAGGTGACCAGAGGATCGGCGACAGGGGGGTTGGCCTCCTACTGCCTAATTGGCGGGGGAAGCCCGCTGGACAGCTGATGGAAGCGTCCTGAGCTCGTGTCACCACCATGATTCCAAAGAGAGAAGAGAGTGGGAGAGTAGAGTTTGGCCAGATGTAGCACAGGGAAGCCCTGGGATACTTGCTGCGTTCTACACTAACTTTTCCCTCCCCCTTCCTGGCGTGCTAATCTGATGATGCCCAATCACTGATCCTGCACGTCGGGAACGGATGGATTCTCTAGGCTCCGCTTGACTAGGTTACCTTCAAAGAAGTCCCAGGACCAGAGAGGATCCTTCGGTGGGACCCTCCGATGCCCAAGTTAGCAATTGAGGTCACAGCCAAAGAGGAGCTCGAATGAGCTCCTTTTAGGTGAAAGGGTGTTCCAGAGAAGAAGGGATTTCTTTTTGGGTCTCAAGATAGTGATTTTTCGAGGATTATCGTGCATACCTATTTACTGAGTGGATTCACCTTTTTATAGGGGTTGACCCTGGCATGATCACGTGGGATTCCGTGAGGAGGGAATGTCCACGGAGTTCTTGGGAGTTGCATGAATCTGCGCTAGTTGGTGGGTCCTGTCTCATCGAAAAGGGAGAAAGCGGTGGTTGGTGGGCTAAGTCCCATCAGCCAGCAGGGCTGTTGGGTAGTTGGGTCCAGTCCCATCAGCAGCATGGCCAGTGGGTAGTTGGATCTGGCATTATCAGGCGGCGCGGGTCAAAGAGGTAGCGTCCCAAGCTTCCAGGACCATGTTGGGGCAGATTTGGAGGAAACTGAGAGTCTCGACTCCCTCGGGGGAGCCAAAGCATATCTGGGTCGGCCAAGGGTGGCTGGGCCAACCTTGCCGACTAGGACGTGCCAGGGCGGAGCCGACTCGGAGATCTTGGAGATTCCGGGGGCCGAGAAGGGCCGACCGGAAAGGGTCGGAGCCGACTCGGCGAGCTTGGAGACGCCAGGGCCGAGAAGGACCGACCAGAAAGGGTCGGGACCGAATCGGCGGGCTTGGAGACACCGGGGTCAAGAAGGGCCGACCAGGAAGGATCGGGGCCGACTCGGCGGGCCTGGAGGTGCCGAGGCCAAGAAGGGCCGACCAGGAAGGGTTGAGGCCAACTCGGCAAGCTTGGAGATGCCGGGGCCGAGAAGGGCCGACCAGGAAGGGTCGGGGCCGACTTGGCGGGTCTGGAGACGCCGGGGCCGAGAAGGGCCGACCAGGAAAGGTCGGGGACGACTCGGCGGGCTTGAAGGTGCCGAGGCCGAGAGGGGCCGACCAGGAAGGGTCGGGGCCGATTCGGCAGGCTTGGAGGTGCCGGGGCTGACCAAAAGGATCGAGGCCGACTCGATGGGCTTGGAGACATCGGGGCGCACCCATGCTTTGATTTTGCCGAAATTATCCTTGGGGCTACATTGGCCACATCAGAAGCCGTTGCTAGAAACCTGAAGGAAGGCTCAACATTCCACAGTAAAAATGATTGTTCTCTGAGTACGGCATAGACAAATGTGTCGTGCTGGCTCAGGCAAGGAATGGGCCGGTACATATCGCTTTTGATCTGCCTCGTGCAGTTCACAAAAGTAGCCCAGTTTAATCCATAAGGACGACTTAAGCTGTATAGGATATCTGACGTCCCAGCAGATGAATAATAAGGAAATGAATAATGAGTTTCAATTGTGCGAGCCGGCACAGATCGAAAGGGAAGACCACAGCTGCCACTTGCCAAGCCAGAATCGACGAGATTGATCGTCTGACTCTCGTATGAAATTTCAGTGACATAGTACTTGTTTGATTCCACATACAAGATGGTTTTGTTACCCTCGCAAATGAGTTGATAGCGTGAATCACCACAACCTGCCGGATCATCCTCCAAACGAAAAGGATATCTGATCTTCTGCTTCCCACAGGAGGAAGAACAGCCTTTTTGCTCTGCGAAGCCGATAGCTAATCTCATACTGAAGAGGAGGAGAAATGAAAGTGTTGCCGCCGGGATTCATCCTCCGACTCGGATGCGATCGATCTCCAGAGGGCGGACCTGCACACAAGTCCTCGCGCGAGAGGTGTTGGGGGTGGCCCTCCGCGGAAGACCCTTCGACGCTCAAGTCAGTGGGAGGAAATCGGCGATCAATCAGAAAATGGGGTGGTGGATCTCTCCAGGGAGTATCTCTGGGGGCGGCCAATCGGGAGCTCTAAAGGGCGAGAGCACCGACGAGCTGCTGGTGAGAGCAGGAGAGTGAGAGTGAGGGTGTGAGCGCGCATACCTGAGGGAATATATGAGTGTCATATTTATAGGCTGTCACCTGGATCTTGAGCGCCTTCTGGAAGGTTCAGAGGTTGTTAGGATACGAAGATGGATCGAATCGGGCCGTTGTGGGGCTGTTGGGATCCATATCTTGTCTGTTAGGGGATCGACGGTTAGGAGAGCTCCTTGATGGCTTGAGATCTGGTAGGTGTGTAGGTCTCGGGTAGCCGTAATAGGTTCTAGACCTCTTCTCAATATGATTCCTTGCCTAGAATATTGTTATGGTAGGCCTGGGCTCTCCTGCGTCAGGTTCTGCGGAGGTAAGTATCGGATCGTGGATCGCTCGGTGAAGCCTGGCCATGGAGGCTCGGGGGGAAACGAGCCACAGGAAGTTCGGGAGGGCCGAGCTATGGAAGCTCGGGGAGGCCGAGCTATGGAAGCTCGGGGGAGCCGAGCCATGGAAGCTCGGTGAGCCCGAGCTGTGGAAGCTCGGGGGAGCCGAGCCATGGAAGCTCGGGGAGGCTGAGCTGTGGAAGCTCGGGGGAGCCGAGCCATGGAAGCTTGGGGAGGTCGAGCTATGGAAGCCCGGGGAAGCCGAGCTACTAGAAGCTCGGGGGAGCCAAGCCATGGAAGCTCGGGGAGGCCGAGCTATGGAAGCCCGGGGAAGCCGAGCTACTGGAAGCTCGGGGAGACGAAGGGAGGAGGTCGGTCTTAGCCTCCTTGCACGGATATTGATGCAATGATGATTTTACCTCCCAACACATGCCCTCCACTCCCTAGTTCGAAGCGTAGGTTCGGGCATAGAGAGTATAAGTCCAGGTGGCACGCTTTGGATGGGGCGGTTTGGTTTAGACAGCCCGCACAATGATGCCCTAATCAATGCGACAGGGTCATCATGCCTTCGTGGGTAAGGCTCCTCCAAGAGTGACGGTTGAAAATACGCCATGTCGCGAATCTCGATTAATACGGCGTTTGTCGAGGCGGTTCCGGATGCCTCGGGTGAGGTGCCTCATCTTCTCAAGATGGCTTCCTTAGCGGGGAAGCAAAGCGATGGCCGCGCTATATATATGTTTGCAATATTCTCTCGTTTTGTTTCTTGAAGAGTTTCGCCCTTCGCAATGCTCGCCGCTTTGCCTGGCGCTTTTCTCGGCTAAGATAACGATGAGCCCCGACGACGTAGCTTTGGAGATCATTGCTGAGGATGTGGGGAGGATTCGCCAGAGGTATGGCATACCCCAAGACGTTGTCCTGCGATTGCCGGGACCTAAGCACAGGGTTTCGCAAAATCTGGAGCATGGGGTCTTCGTTTATGAAGACAGTTTGAAAGCGGGCTTCCGGTTTCCTCTTCATCCCTTGGTGAAGGAAATCATGACTCACTACAATATCTGTCCGGCGATGGTGGCCCCTAATAGTTGGCGGAGCATCATCGGGTTTATCTCAATGTGTCACTAGATTTGGATTGTCGCCACTCTCCCCCTTTTCCGCGCCTGCTATCATCTGATACCCGGGAGGAAATCAGAGTGGCCCTACATCGGACCTCGGAGGTCCTGCAACATGATTATGGATAAGCCATCCTCTATAAAGGGATGGAAGAGCCGGTTCGTTATCGCCGAGGGGAACATCGGTTCCGACTTCCCTCAGAAATGGGGAAACTTTGTTAGGGATGCGGAAACACATCCAATTTTGTCAGGGCAGGAGGAGAGAGATTTGGATGTCCTTCGCAATGGCCAAGTGTTCTCGGCCAACGATCTGTTATCGGAGGGGGCCCTCTTCGCAGCTGGGCTTAGCCCCCTGGACCCACAAGGTGAGTCCTCCCTTTTACTTTTTCTACTGTGTGTTGCTCCGACGAACATGTTTGGATCTAATCGCATATGTTCCGTTCTTACAGCCAAGAGATCGACATTGTCGAGCCTCGTCAAGAGGAAGAGAGGCAAGCGCCCAGGGGAGAGCAGCAGCGTAGATAGTGGTAGGCCCGAGAAAAGGGCTCATACCTCCGTAAGAAGCTCGCCGGATGCTGGAGCAGCCATGACAGGAGTGCTGAGGGCGAAGGAGGATCCAGGGAGGACAGCAGCGATTCCTTGCCCTCCCGTAGTGGAAATAACGGATAGTTCAGATGAGACTCCATTGGCTCATCCGGCCGCGTCTCCTGTGAAAGAGGAGCCGGCGATGGATTTGGAGGAAGCGGTCGTTTCTGGGGGGCCTTCCGCCTCTGCGGGGCTATTAGCGACTCCAGTGGGGGAGCAAGGGAGAGAGGCCGCTGTTGGAGAGGTTCGGGAGGAGTCCGAGAGTAGTGATGCCGGATCGCCCGTAGCGGGTCAAGAAACAGGCCAGACATAGGCCTCGGGGGAGCCTGCGAAGGAGACGCAGGTGATGGTGACCGAAAAAGATGGGTCGGAAGAAGAAGCGCATCAAGGTGAGAGTCCTGCAATGGGGACCCCTTCGAAAAGGATTCTGGGGAGGCTGGCGCTTGGGTTGGCCGAACTGTCCGAAGAAGCCCAAGCTAGGGCTCTGATAGAAGAGGCTGGGAGGTTGAAGGCCTCTCAGACGGAGGTCGCCCAGGTTGGTTCCTCGGGCGGAGATGGCCAGCCCAGTAGCTCGAACGCTGGTGTTGAGGAGGCATTTTCTGCCTTGATGAGGTTAGCCTTGTACCCGGGTGCGGATCCTTCGGCGGATAGATTTGCGGATTTGGAGTTGGTTGATGCCATATTTGGGCAACAGGGAGTGGCTGAAAGTATCCACCTTCTCCCCGATATTGACAATCCGACCCTTATGAAGATGGCGCGGACCTATGCCTCTCGGGTGAGTTACCACTCTTGGGCAGCGGATGCTTTCTAATTGACCTGATCGTGAATTTTTACTCATCTTTTGTCCCGCAGAGTGTCCTGCTTTCTCGGGCGATGTGCTAGCGCCTGAGTTTGGTGACGGGGGCCAGTATTCAGGCCAGGAGAGCCAGCGCCGAACTTCAATCGTGAGTAAAGGTGTCCGAAAAGTTCGAGGAGCTTCTGGCCATTAGCAACAGAAGTTTGGAAGGGATGAGGCGGCATATCAGGCCGCTCTAGCCGAAGCGTCTAAGCAAAAATGCAAAGTGGAAGAGTTGCAGGGACTCCTGGTGAAGAATGACGACGCGTGCTTGGAGCTGGCTAGAGTTGAGTCAAAACATTCCGAGGAGGTGACGGCGATGTGGCGGGAACATAGTGAGAGTTTGGGTCGGCTGGGAAGGGAAGCTGCCGACGAGAGAAAGCGCCTGACCAGAATGCTCAATGAAATAGAGGAGAAACTAAAGCGGCGCGATGGCGAAATCATCGACTTGAGGGTCGGCGTTAAATGGCATGAAGGGATGATAGCTCGGCTGAGCAACGAGCTTTCCCAAGCCCGGAGTGAGGTCGAAGCCAAGCAGTCGAGGATTAATGCTCTCCAGGAGAGGGTTGAGTTGGTTGGAGCTGATAGAACAAGGGCCAGGGGTGAGGCCGAGGAGCTGACCAAAAGGTTGGCCAGACAAGAGGAGGAGGTACAATCTCATCCCCCCTTTTTAGCTTCTTCTGTTGGTCTCTTGTGATGCCGACTGATTTTGGTTTTGCAGATGGCAAAGTTAAGGTTGGAGAATCGGGCTTCCCAAGGTGAGCTCATGTCTAGCCGCAATAGGAGCTCAGAACTCGAGGCACGGGCCGGCGAGTTCGAGGAGCAAAACGTTATTCTGCGGGCTCAAGTTGCGGAGGCTGAGAGGCAAGTTGCCGAGGCTAAGGTGCAACTCGCCATACTCAAGGGGGAGCAGGACATGATTGGCGCTGACGCCTTCCAACTCGGAGTGGAAGAGTGCAAAGACAGGATATCCAGCGAGCACCCAGAATGGGATCTCTCTTTTCTGGATACTGAAGTTCCTGATGTTGGTGAGTCTGAGGGAGAAGAGGAGGATGAGTATGTCAACGCCTCTGATACCGATCCTGGTGCCGCCCCGGGTCCCAGCGAAGCCGCAGCTTCTGAAGGACGATCGCAGACTGTCGCTGAGGGGGCGAAGGCATTACAGAAAGGCGAGTCTAGTCATACCTCTGCGGATGTAACCGAGGGTTCCTCCAGAACTGATGTGGTTCCCGGCCTTTAAGAGCCACCCCTGTGTTTCGCTTTCTGAAAAACTGCTTGATGTCTTTCAATAAATGAACTCTCTATTTCTATTTGAGTGTTTTTCCTTGGACGGCCCTTTGCTTCAAATCTCACCTCGATTGCGAGCGACTTATGGCTTGTTGGCGCTCTTTGGTCGTCTTTATTCCGGGATCGAGGGAACACATTGGCCCAAGGTGGGGCGATAGCCTTGACTGGCGAACCAAAAGGCGGTCTGACCCGGTTCATGTTCGTTCGATACAATAAATTAATAAAAATTTGAGGAATGAAGTTGGTCGATTGAGGCCGACTGGTAAGGTAGGTCGGCTAGGACCGATAGACGAAATAAGTCGGCTGGGGCTGATAGACGAAATAAGTCGGCTAGGACCGACGGGTGAGATAGGTCGGCTAGGGCCGATGATGAAGTAGGTCGGCTAGGGCCGACGATGAAGTAGGTCGGCTAGGGCCGATGATAAAGTAGGTCGGCTAGGGCCGATGACAAGATAGATTGGCTAGGGCCAATGATGAAGTAGGTCGGCTAAGGCCGACAACAAAGTAGGTCGGCTAGGGCCGACGAAAAGATAGGTCGGCTAGGGCCGATGATAAAGTAGGTCGGCTAGGGCCGATGCATGAGGGTGGTTACCGAAGTATTCTTCGTTTCCTTTTGCCACTTCTTTTTTTCGGTCAATGAAAGAATGGTTTGCGTAGCCTTCACGCTCATTTTTGTTTTGAGACACTCAACTTTGTCGCTCGAGTTCTTCAAGCGATTAACTTCGTTGGGAAGCAATCGACGAACAATCGGTTTTCATGCTTTTTGCTATCCTGCCAGTGCCCTGCCGTTCTGTAGGCAAACCGGTTTTTATTTCACCAAATTGATGATACGGCACTGTGGGGAACACAAAGCTGTTCTGGTGCTTTCCGGAAGGTGTTCTTTTCCCATGCGGGTCGTTTTGACATACGGTGCACGCATCCGTTTGCCATTGGAGGATATCACTTTCGTAGGACGATCTCCTGAACCTGCCAGTCTCCGTAATGTCAGTGGGCAATTCTCTGCGTTTAATGATCGCGATTCGGGATCGAGAGGAAATCTTCGCATGTGTCTCGTTTTAGGTGATGGGCTCGGCGCGCAACGGGGCGTTGCGTCTATCCTGGGGGGCCACATGAAGGCATGGGCCAGGTGTTTGAATCTCGGGGCTTCCAGCCTTGGTAGCTTTTCTCTGTTCATTTTTGCCTATAAAAAGGGGAAGAGGGGTTGTGTTAAGTCATCCCCAAAGTTTCTTTCCCATTAGAGTTTCCACCATGCTCGTTTCTCTGCTGTTTCGAGTGGGAGGACCGAGCTTTCCTCTCATAAGCCCTTCGCCACCGGATAGCTGGGGCGATGAAGGAGCTGCCGAAGAATGGCTCGCCCTTAGGGGATGAGTCCCGGAGATCATATGGAGAGCGCATAGGGAGGGCGCAGAGATCACACGGAGAGCGCACATATGCGCTTCCAGTGTGACCTTTGTAGTTCCCCTTCGGGGACGTATGGTAGGAGGTGCACGCGGGCTCCCCATGGTTTGAGTGAATTTCGCCTCCTCCCCTGGTTTGGATTCCAAGGCTTGCCCGCCTAGGGAATCTTTTGCCACATGGGGAGGGGGTGAAAGCGTGCCGCCCGCCGACACCTTGCCTTGGAATTTGGGCAAGTTGGGGTGGTACACACTCAGTTTGGGAGAGCGTTCCAGCACCAGGGTCCGCGGGCTTCCTTCCTACTCGCCGGGGGGCCTCTCAGTTGGGTGGTTAGGGGTGACCTTCCGTCCACTCTTTCCAATCACCCTGATATCTCGATTGGGTCACCGAGATATCACTATTTACCGAAGCTGGCCACAACTATTGGTCCATGTCGCCTGGCCATTATCGGCTCGAGCTGACTGGATGCGGCTTATCTGGTTCGGCGGTCAAACGTCGGAGCATCACAGTTGCCCAGGTCTGCTTTGGAGCAGTTGCCCGAGTTTTGTGCTTGTCTTTATTTTATGCATTTCAATGCTCTTGTAACGCCTCTAAGGCATTTGTAATTGATTTTGATGGCAATGGAATAAAGAGAGTTCTATTCTGTTTCTCAATCTCTATTTCTTCTGTGCCAAGTTTATTGTTGTTGTTGGTCGTGAGGTACGAAGGCGTCCCGCTCGTTCTTAGGCGAGGATCCCGCACTATCCGAACTAGTCGAGGTTCGCAAGCGGCGGTCTGGGGATTGTTCGGCGGAACACGCTCCTTACCTTGGTCCGAAGCTCGGTGATTTATGTCTCGTCCTTATTGGATTTTTGATCCATTAGAATGATTTTGAAACCCCTAAGAAAATTATCTAGAACTCTTTCTATTCTTTGATCTTTAAGGAAATCTTATCTAGAATTCATATCTAATTGATCTATTAAAATCCAATGATTTTTTATCAATTTTTATGATCAATATCCGGACACATTTCAGATTCTCTGAAACTTTATGTTTTTTGCTCTGAAATGGTCTCGGAGCCGACTCGGTCAGTATCGGAGTCGACTCCATGTTTCTGCTGAAACTCTGGAGCCGAACCCATCTCTGTGCGAGTCGACTCCACTTCGGGATAGATTTCTGTGACTACCCAGAGTCGACTCCATACTTTGCGGGAGCCAACTCGAAGTGGTCCCAGGTCGATTTATCTAGGGCAGAGTCAACTCCTCGTTCACTTCTATCTTCTCAAATCAATCAAATACTCACTTCAAAGTTTTTTCCAACCTACCAAATCCTTAGAAATCCTTGATTAACCTTTCCACTAAATCAAATGGCACCTAAAACCCGTGGTTCTAGCCTTGGAGCGGCCGGGATGAAAAGGAAGAAGGTGGTGAAGAAGACATTGAGGCGTTCCGCTTGCGAACCATCTTCGAGCATGGATTCCACCTCATCCTCTTCAACTCCGAGTGCTTCTCCTACTGCGGCCACATCTCAGGTAGACCGTCTAGCCGATAGAGTGATTACAACCGGGAGAAAGGTTGATTTTGAACTATTTGAGGTAGAAGGTTTTCTTGTAGAAAGACAGTTAATTGAAATGGGATGGGAGAAACTGTGTTCATTAGATTGCCCAACCTACCCAGCCTTGGTTAAAGAGTTTTATAAAAATCTATCAAGAGGAGATAATGGATTGGTCAGCATGATTAGAGGAAATAGGATAAATGTGACAGTGGATTTACTCTCAAGACTTTTGGAACTTCTAGTGTCTGGTACTTCTACTTTTTCACCTGATGATAGGAGCCCAGCTCTATCAAGATTGTTAAATAAAGAAATTGTTGGTTTTGAAAAAGTCCATGCAAATTAACTATCTTTGGAATTAAGGATTCTCCATAACATATGTAGTAGGATTCTATTCCCTAAGACTGGGAGGTTTGATTATGTATCTGAGAGAGACATTTTGTTATGGATGCTATAGTGACTGGGAGACCTATCAATCTTCCGAATATGATAATTTGGTACATTGCTGACTGTGGGAGCAAGAGGAAATCTAGTCTACCCTATGGCATGATATTAACTAAGATTTTTCAAAGCCAAGGGATAATCATTTCCGATAGTGAGCCAATGAGTAATTTGAGACACACTGATTACTATAGCTTGGCTACTATTCATAGGATGGGATTTGTGAAGAAAGATGGTAGATGGAAAAGGAAAAGTCTGTTGGAAGATAGAGCCGCTGATGTTGAGGCACCTGGACCTTCTGTTAGACATTCATCACCTATGCCTCCTAGCTCTTCTGTTCCAGTTCCGGCCCCTTCTCCTGCTCTGATGTTTGATTAGCCATCTTCTTCATCAGTTGGTTTTTCAAATCTTCAGTTAGAGCAGATCAAGAGTCTTCTTGATGCTCAAGAAGATAGAATAAAGACTGAGTTTGACAATAAATTCATGAATCTTAAAGAAACTCTCTATTCATTAGATGATCGGATCACCAAGATTGAATCTACTCTTAGCTCCTCTACTGAGTCTTTAAGGTGTGATTTAAAGAATATTTTTGAAGAACTTAAAGACATTTGTGGAGATGGTGAGACCTATGCAAAGTGCAATGCCGAGCTTCAAGACAAGATTTTAACTGCTTGTACTTTTATGGATGAAAGAATGAAAGATTATGTCAAGCTTCAAACTGATGGAATGAAGAACATTATAGATCACTTAACAAGAATTGTAAGGACACATTTTTCATGTAATAGATGTTTAGTCTTTGCAATGTAATAAAATTTATATTATGTTTTATATTTTGATACAATGATGTAATGAGAAGTCAGTTTTGAATGTTCAATGTAGTCTGAGTTTGAATGTACTTCTCCTATTTATCAATGAATCTCAGTTCACGTTAAAGCATATCTTAAATCGTGAATGTGATTGTGTTTGATACTTCTCTACCTTTTTGTTGATAACAAAAAAGGGGGAGAGTTTTATATACATAACTGTATATGCATGGAGAAATTAAACGAATGTTATTATATATGCATATAATAAATAATTGAATGGGAGAAAAGAGAGTAATAATTAAACATTACACATACAGTGAGTGAATGAAAAAGTAATTTAGATGAAAATGCTGAATTTTGACATTAAATTGTATATAAGCTTAAATTGAATGAATGGGATATTTATTTGAGTTTCATAGGGAGAGCTACCTCATTCAGGGAGAGCCTAACTATGAAAATAAAATAAATTCTTTAATTAATCATGCATATACTCAATGTTTTTGTCATCATCAAAAAGGAGGAGATTGTTGGAGAGATTGTTGAGAAATTGTTGCCCCAATCTTATTGATTTTGATGATTACCGAAAGCCATGAGTATATTAAAAGATGCAATGAATTTATTTACATGAGCAAAGAATTTATTTATCATAATCAATGAGTATGTTAAGTATGACTTTAATCAATTGGAAAGTAGCTTCAAGCTCCATGTTTAAGCTTTCAAAAAAAAAAATTATACTTCATATCTCAATCAATGAGTTTTTGGAACATATCTTGAATTGATTCCTAATGTCAATTTTATTATATTCAAGTCAAAAATTGATTTAAAATTAATCTGGAATGAATTTCTAAGTCAATCAGAAAATTCTCTGATTTTTGATACGTTCCGGAGCCGACTCTAGAGTTTCAGAGTCGACTCCACTCAGTATACAGAGATGTCTGATTTTCTCGAGTCGATCCCTGTGATTTCAAGAGTCGACCCCCGATATTGTCGAGCCGACTCCATGACTGTGAGAGTCGACTCTGCTCAGACACCAGAGAGTTATTTTTCTAAGCACTTCTCGAGTCGACCCCTTGCTTTTCATGAGTCGACCCCCGACTATCAGGAGTCGACACCTTATTTTCGTTGAGTCGACCCCTTAACTTTCTGAATGTTTCTATTTTTGGCATCGCTTCTTCGAGCCGACTCGCCTAAAGTTGGAGCCGACTCCAACAAATCTGGGCGTGATTTTTTCTGAATGCCAACTCAGCGCCAACGGTAAGATTTTTCAATAACAGCTAGATTTCTTTGTTTCTAACGACTATATTTTTGCAGAGTCTATAAATAGAGAGGCCGTTTTCAAATCAAAATATATATACAAAATCAAGAGAGAAAAAGGAAAATCTTTCAGAAAAAGAGGAAAAACAGAGCGTCATTTGAAAAAATTTGAGATTCAAAAATAGAGTGAAAGAGAAGGAGTGAAATCAAAGGAGACTTCATCTGTGTTCAAGTTCATCAATCCAAGAAAGTTTTGGAAGAAAATCCAAGAGCCATTCAAGATCAAATCAAGAGATTTTCTACCTTCAAAGAAAGGGAGAGAAAGCTCAAATCAACTCCAACATTCAATCCGTGAAGAATCTGAGCTGAGGCCCGATTCCACACTTCAAAGGAGTTAAAGAAAAGAAGAAAAGCCTGCACTCAAATCGGATCTAAACAGGCCCTTCTAAACCTTGTTTTATTTTGAAATATCTGCTCAAAAGGAGCTGTTTTGTATTAAACTCATACTTTATCTTGTGGTTTGCTAATTCAATCAGTGGATTGAATTAGTGGAGGTAGTTTACCTCGACACAAGCTAAGGATAGCTTGTGTGTTGGGTTTTGTGCTGGTGAGCCCGTGTAAAACCGGCTGGGTTCGTTGTGATCCCAGAAAAACAATAAGTTTGGATTGTAAGCTTGTAAAACAACTCGACTGTAATCGAGGAGATTATAGTGTGGACCCAAGTGGAGCTTGGGAGTGGACGTAGGTGTTGGATACACCGAACCACTATAAAATCTTTGTGTTTGCCGTACTTTTTTATCTCTCTCTCTTGCTATCGTGCTTTAACTTGAATTAAGTGTTTATATCCTCTCATCAATAGTTTAAATTGCTTTAAAAGGCTTAATTTTTTAAGGAACCCAATTCACCCCCCCCCCCCCTCTTGGGTTGCCATCTGGGCCAACAATTGGTATCAGAGCTTGTGCTCATTTGTTTTTGATTGATCACACGATCAAGAGCAAAAGATCCAAATGGCAACACAAGCTAGCTCAAGTTTTGCTGAGGGCCATTCCACAAATAGACCACCTTTATTTAATGGTTCCAACTATTCATATTGGAAAGCAAGAATGAGGATATTCATTCAAGTTTCAGATTATGAATTATGGAGTGTCATAATTAATGGACCTAGTACACCCACACACTTAGTTGATGGTTCAATAGTTCCTAAGCCCGAAAGGGATTGGAATGAAAATGATAGGTAGATGGCTCAGCTTAATGCAAAAGCCATGAATATTTTATATTGTTCTCTTGATGCTAATGAATTTAATCGTATCTCTACCTGTAATTCCGCTAAAGAGATATGGGATAGATTAGAGGTTACCCATGAGGGAACCAACCAAGTTAAAGAATCTAAGATTAACATACTTGTACATAAATATGAATTGTTTAGCATGGAACAATCTGAAACCATAACATGCATGTATACTAGATTTACTGATATTGTTAATGGTTTGAAGAGTCTTGGAAAAACCTACACTAATGCTGATTTGGTTCGCAAAATTCTTAGGTCACTACTAAGATCATGGGAAGCCAAAATGACAGTCATTCAAGAAGCCAAAGATCTAAACACTTTACCTTTGGAAGAGCTTCTTGGATCCCTTATGACCCATGAATTGACAATGAAGCAACATGTGAAGGAGGATAGCAAAAGGAAGAAGACGATTGCCCTCAAGGCTGCAGAAGTTGAAGAAAGCAGCAGCAATGATGAGGATGATGATGAAGACACAGCTCTTCTAGCAAGGAAATTTAAGAAATTTATAAGGAGAAAGAAACCCTTCCACAAAAAGAAATTTGAAAATAAGATGGAAGGAGAAAAGGAAAAAGATAAGGACAAGGACAAAGAGAAAGACCCCTTGATCTATTATAACTGTAAGAAACCGGGGCATTATAGATATGATTGTCCGCAATTGAAAAAGACCTTCAAGAAAAAGAAGAAAGCGTATGTTACAACTTGGAGCGATAGTGATGAATCTTCTTCTAAAGAAGAAGAACAAAAAGAAGTTGCCAACATTTGTTTTATGGCGAACGACGATGACGAGGTAAGTTTTGAAAACCCTTGTGATGATTTTGCTTTTGATGAATTATTTGAAGCCTTCAATGAACTTGTAGATGATTTTAAAATTTTGAAAAAGAAATATAAATCTCTAAAACTGAAAACATAAATTTAATTAAAGAGAAAAATGAAGTGATGCTTGCAATTAAAGATTTAAAAGGTAAAAAGGAGATGTTTCTTAAAGAAAATGATGATTTTACTCATGAAATTAATATACTAAAATCTGAAAACGAAAATCTAATAAAAGACTTGAAAAACCAAATACAAACTCTATCTTTGGGAAATGAACAGCATATTGTAGAAAATGAATTTCTAAAGAAAGAGGTTAAAAAATACAAGGATATTATTGATAAATTCACCTTAAGTTCTACTAAACTAAACATGATTTTAGAAAGTCAAAAAGCAATTTTTGATAAGGCTGGATTAGGATATAATACATCTAGAAAACAAAAATCATTGAAAAACATTTTTGTACGTGCTAGCCAAAGTAACATCACTTGTTTTAAATGCAATTTAAAAGGGCATAAATCATTTGAATGTAATTTATAAAAACCAAATAATTTAAATTTTAAAGGAAGAAAATATGGGTTCCAAAAGGAACAATATTTGTTGCTACTAACCATGAAGGACCCAAGAAAGCTTGGGTACCTAAACATAAAGTCTGATTTTATTGCAGGATGTCTTGTGGCCAAAAGATCAAAGAGAAAGTGGTATCTTGATAGTGGCTGCTCAAGACATATGACGGGTGACAAAAAAGAATTCATCACCCTTGAAGAAAAGAAAGGAGGAGTTGTTACGTTCGGTGATAATGGTAAAGGTCAGATTATGGGCCTTGGTAAAATCCGTATAACTCCATCCATTTTTATAGATAATGTACTTTATGTTGATGGTTTGAAGCATAACTTAATTAGTATAAGCCAATTGTGCGATAAAGATTTTAAAGTATCATTTGAAACCTCTCTCTGCACAGTATCTAATTCCATTGATAATAGCATTGTATTTACTGGTTATAGACATGGCAATGTTTACTTGGTTGATCTAGATAAATTATCTATGAGTGATCATTGCTTAATTGCTGATAATGCTAATATGAATGAAATTGGATGGTTATGGCATCGTAGATTAGGTCATGCAAGCACACACCTAATTTCAAAACTAATTAAAATGGACTTAGTTAAAGGGCTACCTAAAATAGATTTTGAAAACAACAAAATATGTGATGCATGTCAATTTGGAAAACAAACAAGAAGTTCTTTCAAATCTAAAAATGTTGTTTCAACTTCTAGGCCATTAGAACTACTTCACATGGACCTTTTTGGACCAACTAGAACCACAAGTCTAGGAGGAAAGAAATATGGTCTTGTGATTGTAGATGATTACTCTAGATACACTTGGGTATTATTTTTAGCTCACAAAGATGAGACTTTCTCGATATTCCTGAAATTCTTTAAGAAAGTCACAAATGAGAAAAACACTACCATAGTGTCTCTAAGAAGTGATCATGGAACTGAATTTGAAAATCACCTATTTGAAAATTTTTGTGCTGAAAATGGTATTAATCATAATTTTTCTGCACCTAGGACCCCACAACAAAATGGTGTTGTAGAAAGGAAAAATAGGACTTTAGAAGACATGGCCCGTACCATGCTATGTGAAAGCAACCTACCAAAGTATTTTTGGGCGGAAGCTATAAACACGGCATGTTACATTTTAAATAGAGCCCTAATAAGACCAATACTTAAGAAAACACCTTATGAACTATGGCAAAACAGAAAACCTAATATTAGATATTTTCATGCATTTGGTTGTAAATGTTTTGTTCATAATAATGGTAAAAATAATTTAGGCAAATTTGATGCTAAATCTGATGAAGGAATATTCTTAGGATATTCAACAACTAGTAAAGCATATAGAGTATTTAACAAGAAAACTTTAGTTGTTGAAGAATCCATTCATGTAGTTTTTGATGAATCTTTAGCAACTCGTTCCGAAAAGTTTGATGATGAGGAAGATACAAACATAATTGAGAAAGATCTTGAAAAATTAAATATTGATGTATCTTCAGATCATGAGCAAGAGGCTAAAGATAATGATTCACCTAAGGATGATGATACTAACACTAATCATAATGATATAGATCTTCCTAGAGATTGGAGATACGCTTATAGTCACCCTAAGGAATTGATTATAGGTGATCCATCTCAAGGAATAAGAACTAGATCATCTATGAGAAATATTAGTAATCATCTTGCATTTGTATCACAAATTGAACCTAAAACTATTGAAGAAGCTGAAAAAGATAATAATTGGATGTTAGCTATGCAAGAAGAATTAAATCAATTTACTAGAAATAATGTATGGACATTAGTAGAAAGACCTAAAGATCATTCTGTTATAGGATCAAAATGGGTATTTAGAAATAAACTAGATGAAAATGGCATAGTAATTAGAAACAAAGCTAGATTAGTTGCAAAAGGATATAATCAAGAAGAAGGTATTGATTTTGATGAAACCTTTGCACCAGTAGCTAGATTAGAAGCCATTAGACTATTACTTGCATTTGCATGTCACATGAATTTCAACTTATTTCAAATGGATGTAAAGAGTGCTTTTTTAAATGGATTTATAAATGAAGAAGTGTATGTAGAACAACCACCAGGTTTTGAAGATCATGAATTTTCAAATCACGTTTTTAAATTGCACAAAGCATTATATGGTTTGAAACAAGCACCTAGAGCATGGTATGATAGATTAAGTAAATTCTTAATTGAAAATGATTTTATAAGAGGAAATGTAGATAAAACATTATTTTTGAAAAGAAAAAGTAAAGATTTATTAGTAGTTCAAATATATGTTGATGATATTATTTTTGGTGCTACTAACAATCTTCTATGCCAAGAATTTGCTAAGTTGATGCAGGGTGAGTTTGAAATGAGCATGATGGGAGAACTCAACTTCTTCCTTGGACTCCAAATCAAACAAGAAAAGGAAGGGATTTTCATCAACCAAACCAAGTACACAAAGGAACTACTCAAAAAGTTTGGTATGGATTCAATGAAACCCCTTGGAACTCCAATGAGTCCTTCATGCAAATTAGACAAAGATGAGGAAGGTAAGAAAGTTGATCAAAAGTACTATCGAGGTATAATCGGATCTCTACTCTACTTAACTGCTAGTAGACCTGATATAATGTTCTCTGTTTGTCTATGTGCTAGATTTCAATCAGAACCTAAAGAATCTCACTTAATTGCTGTTAAAAGAATACTAAGATACTTAAATGGAACAAAAAATGTAGGCTTATGGTATTCTAGAGACTCAACATTGAACTTAATTGCATATTCTGATTCTGATTATGCTGGATGTAAGTTAGATAGGAAAAGCACAAGTGGTGCATGCCAATTCTTAGGAAGTAACTTAATCTCATGGTTTAGCAAAAAGCAAAATTCAGTTGCATTATCAACTACTGAAGCTGAATATGTTGCAGCTGGAAGTTGCTGTGCTCAAATCCTATGGATTAAGCGACAACTTGAAGACTATGGTATCACACTTGACAAAACACCTATAAAATGTGACAATACAAGTGCAATTAATCTAACAAAAAATCCAATTCAACATTCTAGGACAAAACACATAGAAATTAGATATCATTTTATTAGAGAACATGTAACGAATGGAGAAATATGTCTTGATTATGTTAATACTGAAGATCAATTAGCTGATATATTTACAAAACCCTTGAGTGAAGAAAGATTCTGTTATCTTAGAGGAGAGTTAGGGATTTGTGATCCATTAGAATGATTTTGAAACCCCTAAGAAAAATTATCTAGAACTCTTTCTATTCTTTGATCTTTAAGGAAATCTTATCTAGAATTCATATCTAATTGATCTATTAAAATCCAATGATTTTTTATCAATTTTTATGATCAATATCCGGACACATTTCAGATTCTCTGAAACTTTATGTTTTTGCTCTGAAATGGTCTCGGAGCCGACTCGGTCAGTATCGGAGTCGACTCCATGTTTCTGCTGAAACTCTGGAGCCGACCCCATCTCTGTGCGAGTCGACTCCACTTCGGGATAGATTTCTGTGACTACCCGGAGTCGACTCCACACTTTGCGGGAGCCGACTCGAAGTGGTCCCAGGTCGATTTATCTAGGGCAGAGTCGACTCCTCGTTCACTTCTATCTTCTCAAATCAATCAAATACTCTCTCCAAAGTTTTTCCCAACCTACCAAATCCTTAGAAATCCTTGATTAACCTTTCCACTAAATCAAATGGCACCTAAAACCCGTGGTTCTAGCCTTGGAGCGGCCGGGATGAAAAGGAAGAAGGCGGTGAAGAAGACAGTGAGGCGTCCCGCTCGCGAACCATCTCCGAGCATGGATTCCACCTCATCCTCTTCAACTCCGAGTGCTTCTCCTACTGCGGCCACATCTCAGGTAGACCGTCTAGCCGATAGAGTGATTACAACCGGGAGAAAGGTTGATTTTGAACTATTTGAGGCAGAAGGTTTTCTTGTAGGAAGACAGTTAATTGAAATGGGATGGGAGAAAATGTTCATTAGATTGCCCAACCTACCCAGCCTTGGTTAAAGAGTTTTATAAAAATCTGTCAAGAGGAGATAATGGATTGGTCAGCGTGATTAGAGGAAATAGGATAAATGTGACAGTGGATTTACTCTCAAGACTTTTGGAACTTCCAGTGTCTGGTACTTCACCTGATGATAGGAGCCCAGCTCTATCAAGATTGTTAAATAAAGAAATTGTTGGTTTTGAAGAAGTCCATGCAAATCAACTATCTTTGGAATTAAGGCTTCTCCATAACATTGTAGTAGGATTCTATTCCCTAAGACTGGGAGGTTTGATTATGTATCTGAGAGAGACATTTTGTTATGGATGCTATAGTGACTGGGAGACCTATCAATCTTCCGAATATGATAATTTGGTACATTGCTGACTGTGGGAGCAAGAGAAATCTAGTCTACCCTATGGCATGATATTAACTAAGATTTTTCAAAGCCAAGGGATAATCATTTCCGATAGTGAGCCAATGAGAAATTTGAGACACACTGATTACTATAGCTTGGCTACTATTCATAGGATGGGATTTGTGAAGAAAGATGGTAGATGGGAAAGGAAAAGTCTGTTGGAAGATAGAGCCGCTGATGTTGAGGCACCTGGACCTTCTGTTAGACATTCATCACCTGTGCCTCCTAGCTCTTCTGTTCCAGTTCCGGCCCTTCTCCTGCTCCGATGTTTGATCAGCCATCTTCTTCATCAGTTGGTTTTTCGAATCTTCAGTTAGAGCAGCTCAAGAGTCTTCTTGATGCTCAAGAAGGATAGAATGAAGACTGAGTTTGACAATAAATTCATGAATCTTAAAGAAACTCTCTATTCATTAGATGATCGGATCACCAAGATTGAATCTACTCTTAGCTCCTCTACTGAGTCTTTAAGTGGTGATTTAAAGAATATTTTTGAAGAACTTAAAGACATTTGTGGAGATGGTGAGACTTATGCAAAGTGCAATGCCGAGCTTCAAGACAAGATTTTAACTGCTTGTACTTTTGTGGATGAAAGACTGAAAGATTATGTCAAGCTTCAAACTGATGGAATGAAGAACATTATAGATCACTTAACAAGAATTGTAAGGACACATTTTTGATGTAATAGATGTTTAGTCTTTGCAATGTAATGAAATTTATATTATGTTTTACATTTTGATATAATGATGTAATGAAAAGTCAGTTTTGAATGTTCAATGTAGTCTGAGTTTGAATGTACTTCTCCTATTTATCAATGAATCTCAGTTCATGTTAAAGCATATCTTAAATCGTGAATGTGATTGTGTTTGATACTTCTCTACCTTTTTGTTGATAACAAAAAAGGGGAGAGTTTTATATACATAACTGTATATGCATGGGAGAAATTAAACGAATGTTATTATATATGCATATAATAAATAATTGAATGGGAGAAAAGGGAGTAATAATTAAACATTACACATACAGTGAATGAATGAAAAAGCAATTTAGATGAAAATGCTGAATTTTGACATTAAATTGTGTATAAGCTTAAATTGAATGAATGGGATATTTATTTGAGTTTCATAGGGGGAGCTACCTCATTCAGGGGGAGCCTAACTATGAAAATAAAATAAATTCTTTAATTAATCATGCATATACTCAATGTTTTTGTCATCATCAAAAAGGGGGAGATTGTTGGGGAGATTGTTGAGAAATTGTTGCCCCAATCTTATTGATTTTGATGATTACCAAAAGCCATGAGTATATTAAAAGATGCAATGAATTTATTTACATGAGCAATGAATTTATTTATCATAATCAATGAGTATGTTAAGTATGACTTTAATCAATTGGAAAGTAGCTTCAAGCTCCATGTTTAAGCTTTCAAAAAGAAATTTTTATACTTCATATCTCAATCAATGAGTTTTTGGAACATATCTTGAATTGATTCCTAATGTCAATTTTATTATATTCAAGTCAAAAATTGATTTAAAATTAATCTGGAATGAATTTCAAGTCAATCAGAAAATTCTCTGATTTTTGATACGTTCCGGAGCCGACTCTAGAGTTTCAGAGTCGACTCCACTCAGTATACAGAGATGTCTGATTTTCTCGAGTCGACCCCTGTGATTTCAAGAGTCGACCCCCGATATTGTCGAGCCGACTCCATGACTGTGAGAGTCGACTCTGCTCAGACACCAGAGAGTTGTTTTTTTGAGCACTTCTCGAGTCGACCCCTTGCTTTTCATGAGTCGACCCCCGACTGTCAGGAGTCGACACCTTATTTTCATTGAGTCGACCCCTTAACTTTCTGAATGTTTCTATTTTTGGCATCGCGTCTTCGAGCCGACTCGCCTAAAGTTGGAGCCGACTCCAACAAATCTGGGCATGATTTTTTCTGAATGCCAACTCAGCGCCAACGGTAAGATTTTTCAATAACGGCTAGATTTCTTTGTTTCTAACGACTATATTTTTGCAGAGTCTATAAATAGAGAGGCCGTTTTCAAATCAAAAATATATACAAAATCAAGAGAGAAAAAGGAAAATCTTTCAGAAAAAGAGGAAAAATAGAGCGTCATTTGAAAAAATCCAAGATTCAAAAATAGAGTGAAAGAGAAGGAGTGAAATCAAAGGAGACTTCATCTGTGTTCAAGTTCATCAATCCAAGAAAGTTTTGGAAGAAAATCCAAGAGCCATTCAAGATCAAATCAAGAGATTTTCTACATTCAAAGAAAGGGAGAGAAAGCTCAAATCAACTCCAACATTCAATCCGTGAAGAATCTGAGCTGAGGCCCGATTCCACACTTCAAAGGAGTTGAAGAAAAGAAGAAAAGCCTGCACTCAAATCGGATCTAAACAGGCCCTTCTAAACCTTGTTTTATTTTGAAATAACTGCTCAAAAGGAGCTATTTTGTATTAAACTCATACTTTATCTTGTGGTTTGCTAATTCAATCAGTGGATTGAATTAGTGGAGGTAGTTTACCTTGGCACAAGCTAAGGATAGCTTGTGTGTTGGGTTTTGTGCTGTGAGCCCGTGTAAAACCGGCTGGGTTTGTTGTGATCCCGGGAAAACAACAAGTTTGGGTTGTAAGCTTGTAAAACAACTCGACTGTAATCGAGGAGATTATAGTGTGGACCCAAGTGGAGCTTGGGAGTGGACGTAGGTGTTGGATACACCGAACCACTATAAAATCTTTGTGTTTGTCGTGCTTATTTATCTCTCTGTCTTGCTATCATGCTTTAACTTGAATTAAGTGTTTATATCCTCTCATCAATAGTTTAAATTACTTTAAAAGGCTTAATTTTTTAAGAACCCAATTCACCCCCCCCCCTCTTGGGTTGCCATCTGGGCCAACAGAGAATTTGTACTTGGCCCAGCCAAGGTTCGGAGCATTTGTTGCTCGGCCCTGCCGAGGTACGGAGACGCTTCACTTGGCCTTGCCAAGGTTCGGAGATTTCATTGCTCGGCCCAGCCAAGGTTCGGAGAATTTGTCGCTCGGCCGAACCGAGGTTCGGAGAATTTTTGCTTGGCCCTGCCAAGGTTCGGAGAACTTGTTGCTTGGCCCTGCCAAGGTTCGGAGATTTCATAGCTCGGCCAGCCGAGGTTCGGAGAGTTTGTGGCTCGGCCCTGCCGAGGTTCGGAGATTTTTTTACTTGGCCCTGCCAAGGTTCGAAGGTTCGGAGCTCGGAGAAGTGACTTAGTTGCCACTATGAGCCATAGTGTTAGGTCCCTATGGCGCTTGGTGAGGGGCATCGGGGCGGAACGAGCGGTACATGGTCACGCTCTTCATTTATGACGTTATCCCTCCCGACGGGACGAGTTACTGCCAGGCGCTGGATTTCTTCCCTTTTTGCGCTTCCCGAAAGGGGGCCATCTTTAAAAGAGCTTGGGGAAGTGTCGGGAGCATTCATTACGGGGGGCCGGCAGATCGGGAAATACTCTGTTCAGGGGGGGTTCTCGAACAGTCCGTCCGTGTTTACTGATCTCACTCGGGATGGGGCACGGCCCTTCGGATTCCGCAGGCACTAAAGCGATGACACGTGGTGAGTTCTCATAGGTCGGTGGCTACGGTGCGACCGATCAAAATACTCGCCTGACAAGTATAAATATGACCGAGGGGTGTTGGTCTTAGTCATCCCTCGGTTTAAGTCTCGAAACAGTTTTTGTCCATGGCCTCTCAAGGAGGGCGATCATCCGAGGAACTTCGTGCGTCGATCAACGGCCTGCTACACCCGCCGAGGGGTCGTCCCACGATTACCGTCGATGGGCTGGGCCTGGCATTGACCCTCGCGAGTCAACATCGGCTCGTGAGGGTTGTTGAGGAGTATGTGGACGTCTCCATGAGGGAGGCGGAGGCCCTGTGCTGGGTGGCGGACCGGCAGAGGGAGGAGATTGTGTCGCTCTGCCAGCAGGTCGCTGACCTTACTGAATGCCTAAAGGACCTACTGGCGTCCGGGAGCGACACTGAACCTTAGTTAGGGCCTCTTTTGCTTTTTTGCTTTTTGTTTTTGTTTCTTCTATTTCTTCTTGTACTTTCCTTCTTTAATCAATGAAAAAGGCCCTTTTTGGATAATCTTCTCATTTCATGATTTTTTAGCTCTAAAAAATGCCACTCGTATAATAGTTGGGGAGCCTGGGTGGCTCCACTGGTTCACGCGCTGAGTCATGGCTCTGTTTGAGATAGGCGCTTTGTTAGGCAAGTTATAGGGGCGTTGTCTAAAACATTAGTAGCAAAGGGGGAACTCCCCGGCTTTGCCTGGGGTTCGTGGCCGGTTATGTGGGGCTTATTGAACCTTTAGGGGTTTGCCAGAGGCACGTTCTTTGTGCGTGTTGATGGTTTTTCGCGCAGTGTGCCTTTTTTTTTAGACCGGCCGAGGTTCTGGGGACTACTTAGAAGTCCTTCGGCTTTAACCGGGGCCCGCGTATTTCGGTTTTCCGCCAGGATTTTAGCCCGAAGAATTTTTGCTTGGCCCTGCCAAGGTTTGGATATTAGTTGCTTGGCCCAGCCGAGGTTCGGAAAATGTATTGCTCGACCCAGCCGAGGTTCGGAGAATCTTTACTTGGCCCTGCCAAGGTTCGGAGAATTGTTGCTCGGCCCAGCCGAGGTTCGGAGAATCTTTACTTGGCCCTGCCAAGGTTCGGAGAATTTGTTGCTCGGCCCAGCCGAGGTTCGGAGAATTTTTACTTGGTCCTGCCAAGGTTCGAAGAATTTGTTGCTCGGCCCAGCCGAGGTTCGGAGAATTTTTACTTGGCCCTGCCAAGGTTCGGAGAATTTGTTGCTCGGCCCAGCCGAGGTTCGGAGAATTTTTACTTGGCCCTGCCAAGGTTC
>UESW01004492.1:239434-286513 GCA_900491605.1 Calamus simplicifolius
TTTTACTTGGCCCTGCCAAGGTTCGGAGAATTTGTTGCTCGGCCTAGCCGAGGTTCGGAGATTTCCTATTCAGACAGGTAGCTCGGTTGTACCGAGGATTGGTAAGCAGCATCTGTTTCTTTTTGCAATCTTTGGCAATGTAGTGCATAATGATTTACGTTGCAAATTACGAAAAAATGTGTCGACGGGAAGGTATAATGAGGCATATGAAAATGAACTTAGGGAGAACATACCTTATTGATAATATTTACGGAGATTGTCCGAGTTCCACGTCCGGAGGATGGATTTCCCATTTAAATCTTGTAGCTTGTAGGTTCCCGGTCCAATGATCTCCGCTACTTGGTATGGGCCCTCCCAGTTTGGCGCCAGCTTTCCTTGTTCCAGCAGTTTGGCACCGAGATCTGGGAGGATCCCTATCATAACCGCCTTGTGGGACTGGTTTGTCCCCTCTGGGTCGGTGTGGGGGGTCCAGGTTCATGCGGACTGGAGGAGGAAGCTGCCGACGAAGAAAGAATCACTGCCTACTTATGAAAGTGCGAGCGGGAGGGGCCGCAAGGTGCTCCTGAACCAGGTGAGTCAGGGCCTGGACTTGCTGGACCAGCATGGCGAACTGGTCCTGGGTCACCGAGGATGGCAGGCGGTGATGGGGTTTCGATCGGTGGAGGTTGCGGCGCTACACCGCCCATCGGATCAGGCCTCTGGGAAGCGGCCTGATCTTGGGCTTCAGAGGTTGCTCTTCTCCGGTTGGCCATTAAAGAGGTTCTGCTCTGGGTCGAGATCCTTATCTCCTTTTTTTAAGTTTTAATGGGACTTGAGACCCTTCCTCTAGCACCAATCTGTTGCTGCCGGGATTCGTCCTCTGACTCGGGCGCGGTCGATCTCCAGGGAACGGACCTGCACACAAGTCCTCACGCGAGAGGCGTTGGGGGTGGCCCTCCGCGGAAGACCCTCCACGCTCATGTCAGTGGGAGGAAATCGGCATCAATCAAAAATGGAGAGGTGGATCTCTCCGGGGAGTCTCTCTGGGGGCGGCCAATCGGGATCTCTAGAGGGCGAGAGCACCGACGAGCTGCTGGCGAGAGCAGGAGAGTGAGAGTGAGGGTGTGAGCGCGCATACCTGAGGGAATCTGTGAGTGTCATATTTATAGGCTGTCACCTGGATCTTGAGCGCCTTTTGGAAGGTTCAGAGGTTGTTAGGATACGGAGATGGATCGAATCGGGCCGTTGTGGGGTTTGGGATCCATATCTTGTCTGTTAGGGGATCGACGGTTAGGAGAGCTCCTTGATGGCTTGAGATCTGGTAGTGTGTAGGTCTCGGGTAGCCGTGATAGGTTCTAGACCACTTCTCAATATGATTCCTTACCTAGAATGTTGTTATGGTAGGCCTGGGCTCTCCTGCGTCAGGTTCCACGGAGGTGAGTATCGGATCGTGGATCGCTCGGTGAAGCCGGGCCATGGAGGCTCGGGGGAAACGAGCCACAGGAAGCTCGGGGGCCGAGGCTCGAGGCCGAGCTGTGGAAGCTCGGGGAACGAGCCATGGAAGCTCGGGGAGGTGGAGCTATGGAAGCCCGGGAAGCCGAGCTACTGGAAGCTCGGGGGAGCCGAGCCATGGAAGCTCGGGGAAGCCGAAGCCGAGCTATGGAAGCTCGGGGAGACGAAGGGAGAAGGTCGGTCTTAACCTCCTTGTGGATATTGATGCAATAACGATTTTACTCCCAACACAAAGCATAAAACAGAAGGCTGATACCTGCAGGTGTCTTCTCCCCATGACGGTATAGTCTAGACTAGCAAGCTCCTTCACCACGGCCAAAATGGTTGGAAATGGGGACGAGTTAACACAAGCATATGTCTAAACAACAAGTCAGTCGAGGAATAAATTGAGATCCGCACCAGTCAAAGTGACATCATTCAAAAATTCCCAGCCCTCAGTTGATGTGAACGCATGGAACGGCCCGAACCAGAAATTTCGCATCAAGAAGACTGACAGCAAATGCCCAGCAATTCTGGTCCAATCTGGCTACGTCTTGACTTCTGCGATGAAGACCGTAGGAGGAAATTGGAAAAAGAAAAAGAAAAAAATGTAATTCATCACAAGAAAATCTAATTATCTAGTTTATAGGGTTTGAAGGTAACATGGAATTAATTCAAGATTCTTGGAAAAGAGAAGCGGGTGGAGTTTTGAACCAAAAAAGACCAAGGGGTTCAAGAGCCAACGCTTTACCGCTACACCAATCTTGAATTTTGGATCAAGAGACTACACACCTAATTATTGATAACAAAGGATGAAAGCCCAGGGTTCTTCTCCAACGAGGTTGATCTCACTGCTGTTCATCAGGACTAAACCCCAACAATGTATCAGAGCCAGGTTCAGAAACAAGAAGAAGTTGTTTGGCGATCTTAAAGTCTAGTTGAGGAACAAGAATAAGTTGTTTGGAGATCTTCAAAGGATTGAAACAATTTCAACAAGGTCCATTAAGGTACTTCTTAATTTTCTAAAATTTATTTTTGTGCTATTTTTTTGGTTGAGATTGAGCCATGGGTAGTAGCATAAAAATAGATTTTGAAAAGTTTGATGGAAGAAAAGTTTCTCCATGTGGAAAGTCCGGGTAGAGGATCTTCTTGTGCAACTGGGTTTAGATCTGGCTTTGGAGGAAATGTCAGATGGGATGACATATAAGCAGTGGATGTAGTTGGAAAAGAAGGCATATTCAATGATCAGGGATGTCTGGCGGATTCAGTCCTTTATTTAGTGCTGAAGGAGAAGACCTCGAAGGACTCTGGTCGAAGTTGCAAGCCCTTTATATTGGGAATATGTGCAATAAGTTGATGTTGAAGAAGCGCCTCTACAGCCTTCGGATGTCAGAAGGTGAAGATGTGCTGGCCATATCCAGGTGTTCGACCAGGTGAGCAATGAATTGCTGAATGTCGGGGTCAAGATGGAGGAGGAAGATAAGACACTTTTGCTATTGTGTTTGTTGCCCATATCACATGACTCATTGGTCACGACGCTGCTCAATGGGAAGGAGACATTATTCTATGAAGATATTGTCTCGGTGCTTCGGAAGAATGAGCAGAAAGAGAGGATGACCAAGAAGCTGTTCCCCAGAAGGATCTATCAGTTGGGGAAAGGTTAGGCAGAGGCAGGAACAGGAGCAGGCCTAGGGGATGGTTACAGTCCAGGAAGGCTAGGTGCTACAAGTGTAGTGAGGTAGGACATTTTAAAAGGGAATGTCCTAAGTTGGAAAAAGGGAAAAATGGGAGGAGTCTATGAGTATAGTTGCAGGACAGGAGGTGGAGGATGATCTCTTGGTGGTATCATATGGTCACAGTCATAGTACAGAGATGTAGACCTTGGATTCAGCCTGTTCTCATCATTACACTCCCAACCGGTCGTGTTCAGTACTTACATAGAGGTTGATGAGAGGTGTATGGCTCTTGGAATGATCACCCTTGTAAGGTGACAGGGATTGGCACAGTGAGGGTGAGGATGTTTAATGGCATGGTGCGCACTCTTACCAGCGTGAAGCATGTTCCAGAACTTAAGAAAAATCTGATGTTACTGGGGTACCTGGAGTAGACTGGATACAGCTTCAGCAGTCATGCCAGGGATGGAGTTCTGAACATCTCCAATGGAACTATGATGGTGATGAGAGGGAGAAGGCTGGAGAACAACTTATACAGGTTGGAGAGCTATGTGGTGATAGAAAAATCTGGGGCAGCAGCTGTGGAACAGGATCCTCGGGATGTGTACAGGATGTGGCATTTTCGCCTAGGCCACATGGGAGACAGGGGGATGAAAGAACTGAGCAAGAGAGGACTACTTCCGGACCTGAGTGGTGGAGTCATGAGATATGTGAGCTATGTCAGATGGGGAAGCAGAGGAGTGTGCAATTCTTGGTCAGCACAGCTAGGAGTGCAAAACCCCTGGAGTTAGTACATGGATGTTTGGGGACCAGCCTCGGTTTCTGCAAGGAATGGGGCCAGATACTTTTTTACCTTGATAGATGATTTCTCAGGAAAGCAGTGGACCTACTTTATGAAGGAGAAATCAAAGGTCTTCACCAAGTTTAGAATTTGGAAGGCTGAGGTAGAGAAGGAGCAGGGTAGGAGTGTGAAGTATCTGAGGTCAGACAGTGGTGGGGAATATACCAGCAGGGAGTTCTAGAGATTTTATGAGGAGTGGGGCATCAAAAGGCACTTCTCGGTAATAGAAACTTCTCAACAGGAAGGGGTGGCTGAGAGGATAAATAGAACACTGTTGAAAAAAGCAAGGTACTTGAGGCTGCAGGCAGGGCTTCCAAAGATGTTCTGTGTTGACGCAGTAGGTGCAGCTACCTACTTGTGCATGTTAGTGCTGAGGAGCGAAGTAAGTTGGACGCCAGGTCTAAGAAGATGGTGTTCCTGGGATACCCGTATGGAATCAAGGAGTATCGGTTGTGGGATCCCTTGGAGAAGAAGGTTTTCATCAGTAGAGATGTGATCTTCGATGAGAGTTCGATTCTCCAGAGCAGAGATGGTACAGATGCACAGCAGGGACTACAGGAGGTGGAACACGGTAACACTAGTTATATAACCTCCTACATAGTCGTGCCATTTGCTAATGGACCAGGATGATTTGAGATTCAGGTGAAGAGGACTGACAGAGGGGTAAGAAGCCAGGAAGTTCAGCAGGACTAGTGGCCAGAGGATACTTTCGGAAGGAAGGCTTCGACTACAGAGAGCAGGTGAAAGAAGGTGGAGTAGAGCTGTGAAGGTACATACTAAGGAGAACTCAGCAATACATTGACCAAGGTTCTTTCACGGGATAGCTTTCGTAGGGATTGCAGCTGATGGATGCGGCGACTGCTGAGGCCTTGAAAGTACCAAGGTGGAGATTGTTGAGCCTGGTGTGGTGCTATCAAGGCCCAGAGGGCTAACTTGTATTGGGCTGAGTTTGAGTCCAAGGGTTAAGATTAAATCAAGTCACGGTGTACATGGGCTTGGGGATTAGTTTAATCTCATTTGGTTAGTCCATGAGAGTTTTTTTGAGTCTGGGCCTGGCCCACTTCGGATGTATTTAAACTCTAGTTTCTAGGGTTTGAAGGTACATAGAACATATTCTTTTCTCCCAAATATTTTTTCTTTCTTCTCCCTCTCCCTCCTCTCCTCCTCCGTTCCTCCGTTCCTCCGTGTTCCGGTGAGAAAGGAATGCATGAAGGCTTGAGAAATCCACATGCTTTCTTGGAAAGAGAAGCGGGCGGACGTGGAAGTTTTGAACCAAAGACCAAGGGTTCAAGAGCCAACGCTTTACTGCTACACCAATCTTGAATTTTGGATCAAAAGACTACACACCTAATTGTTGATAACAAAGGATGAAAGTTCATGGTTCTTCTCAGCAAGTTGATCCTACTGCTATTCATCAGGACTAAACCCCAACGGAGTGAGCCCAGAATTTTGAAATGGACTTCTAAACGCATGGAGTCTATGCTAAAATTACGCACTATGCCATGGTTGCATGTATCCATCCTAATTTTTTG
The DNA here is from genome assembly GCA_900491605.1 of Calamus simplicifolius. Taxonomy (NCBI): domain Eukaryota; kingdom Viridiplantae; phylum Streptophyta; class Magnoliopsida; order Arecales; family Arecaceae; genus Calamus; species Calamus simplicifolius. The sequence continues at coordinate 244,951 of UESW01004492.1, forward strand.
TTTTTTTATCATGCAATTATATGTGCATTCTCTTCTAGATGGAATCGATGAACAGTGGTCTATATATATTAAATAGAGCATGTGACGGGTCATCTGCATCTTCTTGAGGAGTTGCTTTGAAAATTCTAGGGAGGATGAAGTCTTGCAAGAAAGTCATATTAAACGAAGTGTCAATATCCAATAAAATCATTTATTATGATCGAGTAAGCAAATAGTTCTTTTTTAAGTCTCTAAATTAATTCTTTTGTAAATCTTTTTGAGTAATAAACTAAGTATTTGTTCCTTCTCCAAATCGAACTTGTCTTTTGACCATGAGAACAACAATCCTCTGCATCACCATATATATTCTCACATATGGTATCAGATCATCATGACTTGTGTTACGTGATCATGCAAATCATGCTAGGATCAGAAAAATTTAAATCAAAATTATTTTGGATCAAATTTTGATAAAATGTAGATTAAAGTGAATTTTGTAAACCTGAAATAAATATGTATTTTGTTTTCTTTTCGAATTTAAGATTAGGAAAAACGATAACAGTTCGTGACGGTGTGGGTCATTGATGGCACGTTTATTGATTCATCCCTAGACTCTGTGCTGTTTTTTTTTTTTTTTTTTTTTTTTTTTTTTTTTTTTTTTTTTTTGACATCAAAGAACCGGGTACAGGGGAAGTTTATACCTGAGAATTTTGGCCTTGCAAAAGGCACAACTTGTTTGAGCTCAAAATGATAAAAAAGGGTCCCACATGACATTAACCATGAACAGCGGTGCTTTTATAAAGTTTTGGTTCTATTTAGTAAGGGTATGATTGTCACGCATTGAATCTAACTTTAGTTGGACAGGTACTTGGAAATACATGGACTGTACACTTTTTTTTGATAAGTTTTAGACATTTTGTGCATATTGATCTCTTAAAATAAGACTTTGACAGTAGCTCTATTATTAAAAGCAAGTCATATCTATCAAAAGTTCAAAACTCACAACAATAATTTGATATGAATTTCATTTCCACTGAAAGCACATCGGTATTATTTAGTCTCTTGTGTCCACTTTAAAATATTTTCAAAACCAACCATAGAAAAGGATGGAATCAAGCTTCTTTCGCCTTCTAGTCCTTTGACTATTAAAAGGATCGAATGTTTATTTTGTCCCATTTTTTCTTATTATTCTTCTACAATATATTTTAAGAATAGTTCTATTCTGTTATTAAAAAAAGTCATATCTATCAAGCCTCACATCATTAATTTATCTATCAAGTATCAGCTGAACCGATGGTAGGTGGGCCTGGCTGTGTCAGACGGCGTAAGTCAGGCAGTAGGTAGGCTTGCTAAGGGCTGCTAAGACCGACTTGGGAAGGTCGGGGCCGCTGGAGCCGACTTGAAGGCTGCTGGGGACCGACTTGGAGGAGTCGGGACGGCTGGGGCCGACTTGAGGAGCCGGAGCCGCTAGAGGCCGACTTGGAGGAGCCGGAGCCGCTGGGGGGCTCGGAGGAGCCGGAGCCGCTGGGGGCCGCTCGGAGCAGTCGGGGCCGCTGGGGGCCGACTTGGAGGAGTCAAGGCCGCTGGGGCCGGCTCGAAGAAGTCGGGGCCGCTGGGGCTGACTTGGAGGAGTCGGGGCTGCTGGGGCTGGCTTGGAGAAGTCGGGACCGCTGGGGCCGACTTGGAGAAGCACGGCCCGCTGAAGAGTGGGGCTGCCTTGAAGAAGCATGACCGTTGGCTTTCGCCCACGCCGTTAGTTAACTTTGCCGTTAATGTCCACGTGGCGCTACTGGCCACATCAAATGCCCCCCGCTCCTGAGCACGAGGGGCCATGCGTCTGTTGATACTTGGGTGAAAGAGCGCGCAAATTTGTTATAATTGCAATGGCAGAAGAAATAGAATCTATGAGGATCAGTTATGTTTGGGACTTGATTGACTTTTGTACATAATACAAGATCATCAAGAATAAATTAATGAGTTATGAAGCAGAGGATTCCATCAAGAAATGTAAGGTTCGTTTGGTAGCAAAAGGATATACCCAATAAGAGAGAATAGTCTATGAAAAGCTTTTTCACTAGCCATAAGTGTTACCTCAATACGTTTGATCCTAGCAACAGTCATACGATTGGATGTGGAACTTTACCAAATGGATATTAAGATAGCTTTTCTCAATAAAAAATTGGATGATAAGATTTCTATAGATTAACATATTGACTTTGTTATAGAAGAACAAGAGAAAAAAGTTTACAAGCTCCCTAAATTCATTTATGGACTGAAAACAAGCATTCAAATACTATATCTAAGATTTTATTAAGCCATCATTAATGATAGGTTTATGACGAATAAAGAGAATCACTGTGTGTACATCAAACAATCTAAGGAAAGTTTGTTATCTTATCTTTGTATGTTGATGATATATTGTTAGTTAGGAATAAGGAGAAGATGATTTTCATCACTCCAGTGTAATTCTCCTTTAATTTTGAGATGAAGGATATGAGTAAAGTAAATTATGAGCTCATAGTTAAGATCTTAAGAGATAAATTAAAGAGACTATTAGTGATGATGCCCAATCACTGATCCTGCATGTCGAGAACGGATGGATTCTCCAGCCTTCGCTTCACCAAGTTGCCTACAAAGAAGTCCAAGACCGGAGAGGATTCTCCGGTGGGACCCTACGACGCCCAAGTTAGCAATTGAGGTCACAGCAGAAGAGGAGCTCGAATGAGCTCTTTTTAGATGAAAGGGTACTCCAGAGGAGAAGGGATTTCTCTCTAGGTCTTAAGATAGCAATTTTTTGGGAATTATCGCGCATACCTGTTTGCTGAGCGGATTCACCTTTTTATAGGGGTTGACCCTTGCATGATCATGTGGGATTCCGTGAGGAGGAATGTCCGTGGAGTTCTTGGGAGTTGCATAAATCTGCACTGGTTGGTGGGTCCTGTCTCATCGGAAAGGGAGAAAGCGGTGGTTGGTGGGCTAAGTCCCATCAGCCAGCGGGGCTATTGGGTAGTTGGGTCCAGTCCCATCAGCAGCGTGGCCAGCGGGTAGTTGGATCTGGCATTGTCAGGCGGCGCGGGTCAGAGAGATAGCGTCTCGAGCTACCAGGGCCGTGTTGGGACAGGTTTGGAGAAAATTGGGAAGTCTCGACTCTCTCGGGGAGCCGAAGGTTATCTGGGTCTGCCAGGGGTGGCCGGGGCCGACCTTGCCGACTAGGACGTGCCAGGGTGGGGCCGACTCGGCGATCCTGGAGACGCCGGGGGCCGAGAAGGGCCGACCAGGAAGGGTCGGGGCCGACTCGGCGGGCTTGAAGGTGCCGGGGCCGAGAAGGGCCGACCGGGAAGGGTCGGGGCCGACTCGGCGGGCTTGGAGACGCTGGGGCCGAGAAGGGCCGACCAGGAAGGGTCGGGGCCGACTCGGCGGGCTCGGAGATGCCGGGGCCGAGAAGGACCGACCAGGGAGGGTTGGGGCCAACTCGGTGGGCTTGGAGACGCCGGGGCCGAGAAGGGCCGACCAGGAAGGGTCAGGGCCGACTCGGCGGGCTTGGAGATGCCGGGGCCGAGAAGGGCCAACCAGGAAGGGTCTGAGCCGACTCGGCAGGCTTGGAGACGCCGAGGCCGAGAAGGGCCGACCAGGAAGGGTCGGGGCCGACTCGGCGGGCTCGGAGACGCCGGGGCGCACCCATGTTTTGATTTTGCCGAAATTACCCTTGTGGCTATATTAGCCACATCAGATGCCCCCCCACCCCTGAGCGCTAAGGGCCATGCGTCTGCAATCCTTTGGGCGAAAGGGGTGCAAAATTTAAAAAGAATGATTGCCTCCTTTAGTGCGCTTTAAATGGGCTGATGTGCTGGCGCTTTGTTTCGAGGCAGTGTCGCTTCGAAGATCTTCCATAATCATGCGTTAGGTGGTGATGACGTTGGCGCCGAACGCTCTGGAGAAGGAGCCCATTGGGTGATGGGAAAAAGGCAAGGGCATCATTGCTGCTCTGTTTTCTATGGCCCGCGATTGGCCGGGGATCACATCTTCTAGAGCGGATCGAGGCGGCACGCCTCGGGCGCAGGCGTGATTTTCAGCTGGCAGCCTGCAACGCAATGGGCGCGCGCCAGATGGCAAGATCTGGGGTGGCGTTAATTGGAGACGGGGGGCTATAAAAACCCCCCAAGGGCCTGTAGAAACTTTTACGCTGTCATTGCTTTCTTCTGCTTTCTTCTTCTTTGAGTTCTTCTGCGACCTGAGTCTTTCCAACTCCCAGGTTAGTTTCGTCCCTTTTTTACCTATGGACCGCCGTGCCATTAGGGAGGGCAAGAGACCCGTAGAAGAGTCTTCCCAATCTAGCAGTGAGGACCAGGCCCCTGTAGCTAGGAGTCGAATGCCTCAGTCGGTGGGTGGTGTAGTCATCCATGGTGAATCGGGGGCAGTAGGTCCCCCGGTCACCTCCGGTCCTCCTATTATGGCAGTTCCCTTGTCCTCTCGCCGTCCGGTGCTTCCTTCGGTGGTGAGTTCCGATCCAGCGGGTTCGGCTGGGGTGGCTTCCACCATGACCTCTAAGGACATAGAGACCCTTAGAGCTAAATACAATGTCCCTAACTTCATTGACCTGTCCGCGTCGGGGCCCGAGGACAGGGTGACCTCTGACCATCCGGGCCGGGTCGCTCTGTACGAGGAGTTTGTTGGTCCAGATAGCAACCCAAGAGGGGGAGGGTGAATTGAGTTTTTCAAAAATTTAAACTCTTTTGAAAATAACCCCCAGCGGAAATAAAAACTTAGATTCACACAAATTAAAACAGAATATGCACAAATAGAGAGTTAAAGATAAAGAGACAATCACGGCAAACACATGAGATTTTATAGTGGTTCGGTGTACCTATACCTACGTCCACTCCCAAGTATCTCTTGGGTCCACACTATAATCAATCTGATTACAGCAGAGTTGTTTTGCAAGCTCACAACTCGACCTTGTTGTTTTCCTGGGTGCACAACGAACCCAGCTGGTTTTCAAGGCTCACCAGCACAAAACCTAACACCACAAGCTAATGCTTGCACAAGGCTAACAGCCTTAACTGAATCAATCACCAGATTGACCCAGCAAACAATATTTGTTTTACAAGATAAACAGCTCTCCTATGAGCAAATATACAATAATGAAACAAAATAAAAGGATAGGAATCAAAGCCTGATTCGCAGATCTTGGTGGCTTCTTCCTTCTCTTCCTTTGAGTGGATCTTCCTTCAAGGTGCTCTTGAGACTCAGAAGATCAGAAAACTAGGGCTTCCTTCTTCCCTTGAGATTTCTTCAAAATAGAACAACAAAAGCTTGGAATCTCTCTCTTTTCTTTTGGGAATCAATATGATCTTTCCTTTCGAGTTTTTCCTCTTTTCTCTTTTGATTTTCTGATGGATTTCACAGATTTTCTCTATTCTTTTCTTTTTGTCTCTCTTTTTGGATGCAGCAAACCCTCTTCTTATAGATCCCGATTAATCCATAAATAGTTTAAAACTATCCGTTAGAAACAAGTGTAAGAAGGTTTAGAACCAAAAATAGTAATAGCCGTTGGGATTAAAAAAGATAAAGATAAAGTTTAGAGTCATTCTGACAGTTCTGAGTCGCGTCTGACATTCTGGAGTCGGCTCTAACTTTTCTGGAGTCGCTCTAACTCGAAATCTTCTGGAGTCGTCTCTGACTTTTCTGGGTCGACACAAAAATCTTCTGGAGTCGACTCTAACAGTCTGGGAGTCGACTCTAAGTCGTGGCCTGAAAAACCATCGTTCTGTCTTTTCTGTTGGAGTCGGCTCTAACAGTCCTGGAGTCGACTCTAAGTCTATGCCGATTTTTGGAGTCGACTCTGCGATTCCATGTGTCGACTCTAATGTCTGCAAACTTACCTTGACATTAGATTCGAACAGAACTTGATTTGACTCATGATTTTGATTATTAAATCGACTTATAAGCTGAAAAACTTAATCAAAATCATTAGTAACTTCAAATATTATACTCAAATAGTTTTGTTAATCATCAAAATCCTCAATTGGGTCAACAATCTCCCCCTTTTTGATGATGACAAAAACTTTGAGTATATGCATCAAAAATTCATTTGAACTAAGAGTTATAGTCACTGTTAAAGCTTTGAAACTTCCTAACATAGAATTTGATGCCAATTTTCAAAATGAACTTTTAACAAATATGCTTGAGTTCTATAATAAACATCAATCAAGATGATTTAACTTTTATATGGAAAAATTATTAAGCTCCCCCTGCATCGAATAACTCCCCCTATGTAGATAAACTGAATTCAATTGAACATTTTTTATTAGAATCTCAAAATTTTTTCTCCCCCTTTGTAGATATGCAAAAAAAATCTTATATTCTTTCATTCTCTTTCTCTTTCTCTTTTATGCATATACAATTATCTCTCCCCTTTTTTGTTATCAGCAATAAGATGAATTTTAAATACAAAAGGTTATCAGAGCGGGGTTGTTGGTTCAATTAATCATAGAGATAGTAAACTCATTCATTGAAATTCAATCAATCAATCATAGACAAATTTGCAATAAAGTGTAATTGTATTCCAATGCAAGATTCATTACATGTGTCAATTCAAGTACATTCACAGTAAAATGACATATTCAAGTATGTTAAAGAAAATTCAGAAATCCTAAGATACAAAATAGGATAAGACAGGATATCAAAATCAAATATGCTTATACACAATTTTCTTCAAATGTCCAATCATTTCCATAATATCATCTTTTTGAGTCTTCTTAAAACTTTCAAGACAAGCTTCAATTTGAGAAACGGCGAGGTCGATATCTTTCTTTAGTTGACTGGTAGCATGAAGATAAGTTCCAGAACCGTCTGCAATGCCTTCCATCCTTTCAAAAATCTTATGAAGATCAGCGCTAAAGGATTCTACCGAGTTGCCAATGGAAAAAGAAATCATGTCAAGCCTTGAATTGATCTCTTCCTTCAACTGATTGAACTCCTCTCTCAACTGACACATATCATTTGTCCTTTGACTATCATACTCAGCCAGTAAAGCTCTGAGCTGACCTATTTGCTCCTCAGAAAATCTTCCAGATGCCAAAGCTGACTGATGTGGAGGGTGAGTGCTTGGTCCAGCCACTGAGGGTCCAGCAGTAGATGGTCCAGCAGTAGATGGTCCAGGAATATCCTCTCCTCTGACCTCCTCAACTCTAACTTCTTCTGCTCTGGTCTCTTGTCCTCTTTTTATCCAATTTTCATTCTCTTTTCTGAAGCCCATGCGGTGAATTGTAGAGACACTATAGTAATCAGTATGCCTTAATTTTCTTAGTGGCTCATTATCCATTATTAGCACACCTTGGCTTCTAAAGACTAAGGTTAGTATCATACCATACGGCAGTGTTGATCTCTTCTTAGTTGCTGCTTCTGCCATATAACCAATCATCATACCGGCAAGATTAACAGGTCTTCCAGTGAGAATACAGTCCATCAACAAGATGTCTCGCTCCGAGACATACTCAAACCTTCCAATTTTAGGAAATAAAATTCTTCCACAAATATTGTGAAGTAACCTGAGTTCCAAATTAAGTTGATTGGCCATGATTTCTTCAAACTCAGAAACTTCTCTCCCTAACATCCTAGATAGGGCACCCTCTGTCATCATGTTGATATTCAACTAGACCAATAGTAGGCATCTCCAATAGATTTCCAAGAGTCTCGGCCATGATAATCACTTTAGTTCCTCTTACAAAACTCACTAAGCCTCCCTCTCCTCTACATAAATCATTGTAAAATTCTCTCACAAGGGCAGGGTATGTAGGGACATCCAAAGAACAGACTTTCTCCCATCCCATTTCCTTCAACAAACGTCCAATAGCGAAGCCCTCCGAAGCAAAAAAGTCAAAATCTACTTTTCTTCCGGTAGTAATGGCCTTACCCGCTAATTGGTCTACCGTGGAGAAGATGGTGAGGGTGGAGAGTCATCTTGAGTGGCAGATGAAGAAGACGACGTCGCTTGCCTCTAATCATCCTTTTTCTCATGGGAACGGCCGAACCTCCAACAATCGCACGCCTTTTAGGAGCCATGGGATTCGATTGGAATGAGTTATTGAGAGATTTGAGGGATTTGGAGGGATTGAAATCGGTTTGGAACGGTTTTGGAAGGGTTTAGGAGACGATAGGTTTCGTTTGGGGTCGACTCCGCCTTTTTTATTTTGACCTAGTTCCACTTAGAGTCGACTCCCGAAAATGAGGTGTCGGCTCCGAACCAGAAAATCTGTCAGCGCCCGAATTAGAGTCGGCTCTACAGAAGCCAGAGTCGGCTCTAATTGCCCAGACAGAACATCAAAATATGAAGGTGTCGACTCCACAAACTGCAGGTGTCGACTCCACAACAGTTTCAGTAAAAAATTTGAATTTCAAGGATCTGAAACTAATCAAATTAATCATCAAACTCTAGATAAGTGTTCCTTAACAATTGGGGAAACAATGAATCAAATTTCTAGATAAATTTCCTTATTGGACATAGAGGATTTTCAAGAAATTAATGAAGTCTAGATAGTTGTTGTCCTTAAGAGTTTCAGAAAATCATTCTAAAGGATCACAAACTCCTAATTCTCCTCTAAGATAACAAAATCTTTCCTCACTCAAAGGTTTGGTAAAAATATCAGCTAATTGATCATTAGTATTAACATATTCAAGACAAACATCTTTGTTAGTTACATGTTCTCTAATAAAGTGATGTCTAATTTCTATGTGTTTAGTTCTTGAATGTTGAATTGGATTCTTAGTTAGATTAATGGCACTAGTATTATCACATTTAATAGGAATTTTATCAAGTGTGATACCATAATCTTCAAGTTGTCGCTTAATCCAAAGGATTTGAGCACAGCAACTTCCAGCTGCAACATACTCTGCCTCAGCAGTGGATAATGCAACCGAATTTTGCTTCTTGCTAAACCATGAGATTAAGTTACTTCCTAAAAGTTGGCATGCCCCACTTGTACTCTTTCTATCTAATTTACAACCAGCATAGTCAGAATCAGAATAAGCAATCAATTTTAAGGTTGAGTCTCTAGAATACCATAATCCTACATTTTTAGTTCCATTTAAGTATCTAAAGATTCTTTTAACAGCAAATAAATGTGATTCCTTAGGATTAGATTGATATCTTGCACATAAGCAAACAGAAAACATGATATCTGGCCTACTTGCCGTTAGGTAAAGAAGTGATCCGATCATACCTCGGTAATGCTTCTGATCTACATTCTTACCTTCTTCATCCTTGTCCAGCTTGCATGAGGGACTCATTGGCGTACCAAGAGGTTTAGCAGATTCCATACCAAACTTCTTGAGTATTTCCTTTGTGTACTTTGTTTGGTTAATGAAAATCCCCGCTTTCTCTTGTTTGATTTGAAGTCCAAGGAAGAAGTTTAGTTCTCCCATCATGCTCATCTCGAATTCTCCCTGCATTAACTTAGCAAATTCTTGACAAAGGAGATTGTTAGTAGCACCAAATATAATGTCATCAACGTAAATTTGAACAATTAATAAATCCTTTTCTTTTCTTTTTAAAAACAAGGTTTTATCAACATTTCCTCTAGAAAAATCATTTTCAATTAAAAATTTACTTAATCTATCATACCAAGCTCTAGGTGCTTGCTTTAAACCATAAAGTGCTTTGTGTAGTTTGAAGACGTGGTTTGAAAATTCATGATCTTCAAAACCAGGAGGTTGTTCAACATAAACTTCCTCATTTATAAAACCATTTAGAAATGCACTTTTAACATCCATTTGAAATAAGTTGAAATTCATATGACATGCAAATGCAAGTAGTAGCCTAATGGCTTCTAATCTAGCAACAGGTGCAAAGGTTTCATCAAAATCTATACCTTCTTCTTGATTATATCCTTTTGCAACTAATCTAGCCTTATTTCTAATTACCAATCCATTTTCATCCAATTTATTTCTAAAAACCCATTTAGATCCTATTATAGGGTGGTTTTTAGGTCTATCTACTAGGGTCCAAACTTGGTTCCTAGTGAATTGGTTTAACTCTTCCTGCATTGCTAACATCCAATAACTATCTTTCTCAGCTTCCTCTATAGTTTTAGGTTCTATATGAGATACAAATGCAAGATGATTATTGATATTTCTCATTGATGATCTAGTCCTTACACCTTGAGATGGATCACCTATGATTAGGTCCTTAGGATGACCATAAGCATATCTCCAATCTCTAGGTAGATCTTTATCATTATGAGCAGTATCAATACCATCATCCTTAGGTGAGTCATCATCCTTAGCTTCAGGTTCTTGATCTGAAGATACATTTAATTTTTCAATACCTCTTTCAATCAAAGATGTATCTTCCTCATCATCAATTTTATCTGAACTTGATGCTAAAGACTCATCAAACACTATATGAATGGATTCTTCTACAATTAAGCTTCTCTTATTAAATACTCTATATGCCTTGCTAGATGTAGAATATCCTAGGAAAATACCTTCATCAGACTTTGCATCAAACTTCCCAAGATTATCCTTACCATTGTTATGAATAAAACATTTACAACCAAATGCATGAAAATAACCTAAATTTGGTTTCCTATTATGCCATAGTTCATAGGGAGTCTTCTTAAGGATAGGTCTAATTAGGGCTCTATTTAGGATGTAACATGCTGTGTTTATAGCTTCCGCCAAAAATATTTTGGAAGTTGGCTTTCACATAGCATGGTACGGGCCATGTCTTCTAAAGTCCTATTCTTTCTTTCTACAACTCCATTTTGTTGCGGTGTTCTAGGTGCTGAAAAGTTATGATGTATGCCTTTTTCAAAACAGAATTTTTCAAATAAGTGATTTTCAAATTCAGTTCCATGATCACTTCTAATAGACACTATGGTAGTGTTTTTCTCATTAGTGACTTTCTTAACGAATTTCAGGAATATTGAGAAAGTCTCATCTTTGTGAGCCAAAACATTACCCAAGTGAATCTAGAGTAATCATCTACTATCACCAGACCATATTTCTTTCCTCCTAGACTTGTGGTTCTAGTAGGTCCAAAAAGGTCCATGTGTAGTAGCTCTAGTGGCCTAGTAGTTGAAACAACATTCTTAGATTTGAAAGAAGTTCTTGTTTGTTTTCCAAATTGACATGCATCACATATTCGATTATTTTCAAAATTTAAGCTAGGAATACCTTTAACTAGATCCATTTTCAATAGTTTGGAAATTAGGTGTGTGCTTGCATGACCTAATCTACGGTGCCATAGCCAACCAATCTCATTCATCTTAGCATTATTAGCAACTAAGCAATGATTACTTGGAGATAAATTACTCAAATCAATTAAGTACACATTGCCATAACGTTTACCAACAAGAATAATGCTGTTATCAATGGGATTAGTAACAGTGCAAACAGAAGCTTCAAAGGAAACTTTGAAACCTTTGTCACACAGTTGGCTAATACTTATCAAATTATGTTTAAGTCCATTGACATATAAAACATTATCAATATGAGTAGATGGAGTAATTTGAATCTTACCAATACCCATGATATGGCCTTGACCATTATCACCAAAAGTAACTACTCCACCTCTTTTTGATTCAAGGGTGATGAATTGATCTTTGTCACCCGTCATGTGTCTTGAGCAACCACTATCCAGGTACCATTTTCTTTTCAGTCTGATGGCTGCAAGACACTCCTGCAAAATATTCATGTCTTAATTTTAGGTACCCAAGCCTTCTTGGGTCCTTCATGGTTAGATGCATTCAATATTGTTCCTTTGGGAACCCAAATCATCTTTCTCTTATTATGTGGAGATTTACACATATAAGATTTATGTCCTTTATTTTCACATTTAAAACAAGTAATATTTGATGATTTTTTAGCATGTATAAAAATATTCTTCAAAGATTTTTGCTTTTTAAGTGGATTATATCCTAATCCAGCTTTATCAAAAACAGCTTTTTGATTATCCAAAATCATATTAAGTTTGATAGAGCTTAGAGTGAATTTATCAACTATAGGTTTAAGTCTATCAACTTCATTTTTCAAGCTTTCATTTTCTTTTATCAAAAGTTCTTTATCTACAACATGCTTTTCATTTTCTAAGGATAGTTTTTGCATTTGATTTTTTAAATCTTTGTTCTTTGAACTTAAGTTTGCAAAATCATCCATTAATTCATAAAAAGCACTATGCAATTCATCGAAAGTAAAATCATCAAGAAAACTTGGACTTACCTCATCATTGTCCGCCATGAAGCATAGATTGGCCATTTCACTCTTTTCTTCCTCTTCGGAACTTGAGCTTTTTGAATCACTCCATGTGGCCATCATTGCCTTCTTTTTGAATTTTCGGATGCCTTTCTTTAGTTGAGGGCATTCAGATTTAAAATGACCTGGCTTTTTACATTCAAAATAAATAACTTCTTTTTCTTTGCCCTTGTCCTCATCTTTTCTTGCAAAGGGCTTTTTCTTTTCAAACTTCTTCTTTTTCATGAATCTTTTAAATTTCTTGTGATGAGTGCCATGTCTCATCATCACTTTCATCTTCAGATTCATGCGGCTCTTCCATGTATTCAGAAATCTTAAGAGCCATAGTCCTCTTCTTCTTTGACTCATCATCATCAACATGTTGCTTAATTTGAAGCTCATGAGTCATCAAGGATCCCAATAATTCTTCTAGGGGTAGGATACTTAGATCCTTTGCCTCTTGTATTGCAGTCACTTTAGCTTCCCAAGTCCTAGGCAAGAACGCAAAACCTTTCTCACAAGATCAGAATTATCATAAGATTTACCAAGACTTTTTAAACCATTAACTATATCAGTAAATCTTGTAAACATATCAGCAATAGATTCACATGCATCCATTTTAAACAATTCATACTTATGAACTAGCATGTTAATCTTGGATTCTTGACTTGATTTGTTCCCTTATGGGTAACCTCAAGTCTATCCTAGATTTCCTTAGCAGAAATGCAAATAGATATATGATTGAATTCATTTGCATCTAATGAGCAGTATAAAACATTCATTGCTTTGGCATTAAGTTGTGCCAATTTTTTATCATGTTCATCCCATTCCGTTTCCAGTTTAGGAATCTCCATGCCATTAACTCTAGCAGTGGGTGTGTGTGGTCCATTGACTATAATGCTCCATAGATCATAGTCAAGTGCTTGAATGAAAATTTTTATTCTAGCCTTCCAATAACCATAGTTTGAACCATTAAACAAGGGTGGTCTATTAGTAGATTGGCCTTCGGAAAAAGATGAACCAGCTTGAGTTGCCATGTGGATCTTTGACTCTTGATCGTTAGATCAAATCAAATGAGCACTAGCTCTGATACCAATTGTTGGTCCAGATAGCAACCCAAGAGGGGGGGTAATTGGGTTTTTCAAAAATTTAAACTCTTTTGAAAATAACCCTCGGTGGAAATAAAAACTTAGATTCGCATAAATTAAAACAGAATATGCATAAATAGAGAGTTAAAGATAAAGAGACAATCACGGTAAACACATGAGATTTTATAGTGGTTCAGTGTACCTACACCTACGTCCACTCCCAAGTATCTCTTGGGTCCACACTATAATCAATCTGATTACAGCAGAGTTGTTTTGCAAGCTCACAACTCGAACTTGTTGTTTTCCCGGGTGCACAATGAACCCAGCTGGTTTTTAAGGCTCACCAGCACAAAACCTAACACCATAAGCTAATGCTTGCACAAGGCTAACAGCCTCAACTGAATCAATCACCAGATTGACCCAGCAAACAATTTTTTTTTACAAGATAAATAGCTCCTCCTATGAGCAAATATACAATAATGAAACAAGAATAAAATGATAGGAATCAAAGCCTGATTCGCAGATCTTGGTGGCTTCTTCCTTCTCTTCCTTTGAGTGGATCTTCCTTCAAGGTGCTCTTGAGACTCAGAAGATCAAAAACTAGGGCTTCCTTCTTCCCTTGAGATTTCTTCGAAATAGAACAACAAAAGCTTGGAATCTCTCTCTTTTCTTTTGGGAATCAATATGATCTTTCCTTTCAAGTTTTTCCTCTTTTCTCTTTTGATTTTCTGATAGATTTCATAGATTTCTCTCTATTCTTTTATTTTTGTCTCTATCTTTTCGGATGCAGCAAACCCTCTTCTTATAGATCCCGATTAATCCATAAATAGTTTAAAACTATCCGTTAGAAACAAGTGTAAGAAGATTTAGAACCAAAAATAGTAATAGCCATTGGGATTAAAAAAAGATAAAGATAAAGTTTAGAGTCATTTTGACAGTTCTGGAGTCGCGTCTGACATTCTGGAGTCGGCTCTAACTTTTCTGGAGTCGGCTCTAACTCGAAAATCTTTAACCCGCTTGAACTGGAGTCATTTCTGACTTTTCTGGGGTCGACACAAAAATCTTCTAGAGTTGACTCTAACAGTCCGGGAGTCAACTCTAAGTTGTGGCCTGAAAAACCATCATTCTGTCTTTTCTGTTGGAGTCTGCTCTAACAGTCCTGGAGTCGACTCTAAGTCCATGCTGATTTTTGGAGTCGACTCTGTGATTCCATGTGTCGACTCTAATGTCTGCAAACTTATCTTGACATTATATTTGAACCAGAACTTGATTTGACTCATGATTTTGATTATTAAATCGACTTATAAGCTGAAAAACTTAATCAAAATCATTAGTAACTTCAAATATTATACTCAAATAGTTTTGTTAATCATCAAAATCCTTAATTGGGTCAACAGAGTTCTTCCGGTGCGGGCTGCGCCTTCCTTTCCATCCTTTTTTTCTTAATCTCTTAGATAGATATAGGTTAGTGCCGGCACAGTTGACTCCGAACTCGATTCGGATCATTTGCACCTTTGTAATCCTCTACCACTTCAAGGGGGCCCGCCCAGGGCTGTCCCTGTTCCGAGCTTTCTACAAGCTCCGCCGCCAAGGTGAGGGTGCCTGGTGGGCATTTACCGCCAGGCGGGGTAGAGCCTTCCCATTGGGCCTCCCATCCAAAATTAGGGGGTGAAAACCTAGATTTCTTTTTGCCCACATCGAGGGGGTTAGGGCCGCTTGGAGGGAGCCCGAGACCAGCTCCAATGAAGATTCTACCGTAGGGGATAGGGATAGGGAGTTATTCACCCAACTGTCCAACTGTCAAATCCCCAATTACAAGGAACTCCTGTCCGAGGAGAACCTGGTAGAAGCCGAGTTAGCCCCGTCGACCGGTGAGCTTGGCGCCTAAATTTTTCTGTCCGTCCTTCGATTTATTGTATGCCGCTACTAATGCTCGCTACTCTTTTGTGCAGCAATGAGGGTTTCGCCAGCGACTTTGAGGCCGTTTTGAGGCAGAAAAGGTAGGCGACTGGAGAGTTGTCCAGGCCGGTGAAGAAACCCGAGGAAGGGAGTCGGCAAGGCCGACCGCAGCCCCCACAGCCCCGACACCCATGGGGGAGCCGACTGAGAAGAAGCCGGTTGTAAGGGCAGCCCGAAAGCCTGCGAGGGCCGAGATCGAAGAAGGAGAAATCCCGGCCACCACCGAGATGATGGTGGTGGTTTTGGATGGAGAGGAGAAAGCTCCCGTCTCCACTGATGTTCCCGAGGCGGGGCGGGTCACTGTTGCCGTTGGCCCTCCGGCCGCTGCCGAGCC
Source organism: Calamus simplicifolius (assembly GCA_900491605.1). Classification (NCBI taxonomy): domain Eukaryota; kingdom Viridiplantae; phylum Streptophyta; class Magnoliopsida; order Arecales; family Arecaceae; genus Calamus; species Calamus simplicifolius. Next base: position 260,542 of record UESW01004492.1, read on the forward strand.
AGAGAGAGAAAGTGCTCCCCTAACTGCCAGTGAGGGGGAGCGGGTCACCAGGAGGCCCGGAACGGGGCGGAGGTGACCGAGAAGCAAAGGGGGGAGTCGGGGAGCTCATCCCGCCAACTGGCCCGGCGCCCGGCCCGCCCCCAAGCCAAAGGCCTACAGGTGGGGCAGACGAGGCTGGTTCCCCCGATCAATTCAATGGCGGATGCCACGCAGGCCTTTCGCCTCCTATTAGGGGTCCGAACTGCTGAGCTCAAAGAGGAGACGCAGGGGATGAGTCACTCCGCGCTCCTAGACATGGTAATGGTTTCTATTGTCCAAGTAAATTTTGAGCACTTGTTATTCTCCCATATTTCTTCTTCTCGTAGCTGACATGTTTCCTCTGCTATAGTTGGTCACTGGAGCATTGGGCCTTCGCGAGGCGCTGGCCCACTCTTCCACCACAATCACCAAGGCCCTGCCGCAGGCCGATAGGTATAAGAAGGAGAGCATGGCACAGGCTGAAAGCCTTGCTCGCCTGCACCAGGAAACCTCGGCCCGCAAGGAGAGCTGGGCCGGTTGCCTGAGGGAGATGGAGAACCGAGCCAAAGTCGAGAGCGGTCGGGCCTCCGCGGTCAAGGCCAAGATGGAGCTGGCCTTAGAGAGATTGAGGGCTGCCGCGGCACAGAACAAAGAGTTGACTCAGTGGCTCCAACGCGCTGAGGAGGAGACTCGGATAGCGGCGGAGAGAGCAGCCACCGCGGAGAAGCCAGTGGCGGAGGCTGCAGAGAGAGCGGCCGCTGCGGAGAAGGCAGCAACGGAGGCGGGCTCGGAGAAGGCTGGGGCGGTGGCCTGTGCTGACGAGGCCAGCGCCCGTGCCGCAGAGGCCGAGAGCAAGGCCTGGGAGGCCAAGGCTAGGGCGCAGCGGGCCAAAGCCGAGGCGGGGCAGGCCGTGTCCAACTATAAGACCTCGCCAGAGTTTAAGCAAGAAGTCATCGAGGCCAGCCTCGACGCTTATATTCAGGGCTTCGAGATGTGCAAGGTCAGAGTATCCGCGGCCCTCAAGATTGACATTGCTGAACTCGAAGATATCCGGCCTGGGGATTCTGACGAGGAGCCTGCGGAGAAAAGGACAAGGGAAGCCCGGCCCCGACGAGCCTTGAGTTATTTTTTCTTTTACTTTATTGTATGTAACCGGCCTCAGGCCCAATTTTGTATCCTTCTTCAATAGTCAATGAAAAGACTTTTTCTCCTAACTTATTTGTGTTTCAATCCATCCGTCTTCCTTCTTCTGAGAAAAATGCCTTACTGTGCCTTACTCCTTATGGCCAAACCGTATATGTTGACGACGTCGAAGCTGAATATAGTGTCTTCTAAGATGTTCCGCGACTCTGAACTTAGCCAATATTCGAATGCATCTCTAGGATGTAGGCCGGTCATATGAACAGTCACTTAAGTTGTTTCGTGCTATCGTAGGCTGTTCGCAAGAAGGCTTGCTTACGCATGAGTCCCAAAGGCTTGGAAAGATCTCTGGGCGGCTTGATGCCAAGCCTAACTTTGGAGGTGTCTGGATTGACCAGAGATGGTTGAGGTTGATTTTGCCATCGTGAGGGATTTGTGTTTCCTGAGGGGTAACTCGGTCAGGTATGGAGCTGCTAGGGCCTTAACCGACTCGGGGGCACCGCCGTGCCGGGGCCGAGTGGTGTCCCGTTAGCCGCGATGCTGGCGAGCTCCTTTTGAACCACTTCAGGGGTTTGTGTGCCGCCTGAAGGGTGACTCAACCGGGTATGGAGCTGCTAGGGTCTTAACCGACTCAGGGGGCACCACCGTGCTGGGGCCGAGTGGTGTCCCATTAGCCGCAATGCCGGCGAGCTCCTTTTGAACCGCTTCAGGGGTTTGTGTGCCATCTAAAGGGCAACTCGATCGGGTACGGAGCTGCTAGGGTCTTAACCGACTCGGGGGCACCGCCGTGCTAGGGCCGAGTGTTGTCCCGTTAGCCGTGATGCCGGTGAGCTCCTTTTGAACCGCTTCAGGGGTTTGTGTGCCGCCTGAAGGGCGACTCGATCGGGTATGGAGCTGCTAGGGTCTTAACCGACTCGAGGGCACAGCCGTGCCGGGGCCGAGTGGTGTCCCGTTAGCTGCGATGTCGGCGAGCTCTTTTTGAACCGCTTCAGGGGTTTGTGTGCCGCCTGAAGGGCGACTCGACCGGGTACAGAGCTGCTAGGGTCTTAACCGACTCGAGGGCACCGCCGTATCGGGGCCGAGTGGTGTCCCATTAGCTGCGATACCGGCAAGCTCTTTTTGAACTGCTTCAAGGGTTTGTGTGCCGCCTGAAGGGCGACTCGACCGGGTACGAAGCTGCTAGGGTCTTAACCAACTCGGGGGCACCGCCGTGCCGGGGCCGAGTGGTGTCCCGTTAGCCGCGATGTCGGCGAGCTCCTTTTGAACTGCTTCAGGGGTTTGTGTGCTACCTAAAGGGTGACTCGATCGGGTATGGAGCTGCTAGGATCTTAACCGACTCGGGGGCACCGCCGTGCCGGGGTCGAGTGGTGTCCGTTAGCCGCGATGCTGGTGAGCTCCTTTTGATCCGCTTCAGGGGTTTGTGTGCTGCCTGAAGGGCGACTCGACCGGGTATGGAGCTGCTAGGGTCTTAACCGACTCGAGGGCACCGCCATGCCGGGGCCGAGTGGTGTCCCGTTAGCTGTGATGCCAGCGAGCTCCTTTTGAACCGCTTTAGAGGTTTGTGTGCCGCCTGAAGGGCGGCTCGATCAGGTACGGAGTTGCTAGGGTCTTAACTGACTCGGGGGCACCATCGTGCCGGGGCTGAGTGGTGTCCGTTAGCCGCGATGCCGGTGAGCTCCTTTTGAGAGATTTGGTCCTTGGAGGCAAGGGAGAGTAGGCTGTTACGTCAGAAGGGACCCCCTTTATTGCTCATGCCCTGGGGGAATACATTATTGGTAATATTGGTGAAGGTTTTCCGCATTCCAAGTGCATGGAATGGGTTGTCCGTTGAGCTCTTCTAATTTATATGCCCCCCGATGGAGTGCCTCGGCGATGCGATAAGGGCCCTCCCAGTTGGGGGATAGTTTGCCCCCCTTAGTAGGCTTTGAAACCTCAGCTTTTCTCAAAATAAAATCTCGTGGCGAAAGACTTTAAGGTGGACTCGAGCATTGTAGTACCTGGCTGCTCGCTGATGGAAAGTCGCCATGCGTAGCCTCGCCCGATCATGCGCCTCGTCGATGAAGTCCAAATTAGCCCAAATCAGCATGGAGTTATTTTTTTCACTGAAGGACTCAACGCATGGACTGGGTAGTCCGATCTCGACAGGAATGATGGCCTCGGATCCGAAGTCGAGACTGAAGAAGGGAGTCTCGCCTGTCGGGGCTCTGGGGGTCGTGTGATAGGCCCATATCATGCTGGGGAGCTCCTCCACCCAACGACCTTTGGACCCGTCCAACCTGGTTCTGAGTCCTCTAAGGATGGTGCGGTTCATAACCTCCGCCTCTCCGTTGGTTTAGGGATGGCCAACGGAAGTGAATCGGTGATGAATGCCTAGCTCGTCACAAAAGGCTTTGAATGCTTCGTTGTTGAATTGGCGGCCGTTGTCCGTGACAAGGGTGTGAGGCAGGCCAAAGCGGCATATGATTGACTCCAAAAGAAAGCTTTGACTTTGCCTTCAGTGATCTTGGCTAATGCTTCGATCTCGACCCATTTGGTGAAGTAATCAATGGCGACTAGCAAGAACTTCCGTTGCCCAGAAGCTAGGAGGAATGGCCCGAGAATGTCCATTCCCCACTGAGCGAAGGGCCATGGAGCCGAGAGCGGGTTCATCGGGGTAGATGGTTGATGTTGGATGTGTGCATGGCGCTGGCAACCATTGCATTTCTGAACTAATTTAGCCACATCCTCCCTCATAGTGGGCCAAAAATATCCCTGATGGAGGGCCTTTTGGGCTAAGGATCTGCCCCCCATATGGTTTCCATAGATGCCCTCGTGGATTTCTCTAAGGATGTAGTCGACGTCGGTGGGTCCCACGCACTTGAGCTGGGGATAGGAGAATGACCTTCTGTATAGACGCCCATCGAGGAGGATGAATTTGAAGGCTTTCCACTTGAGCAACCTGGCTTCGTTGCGGTCATCAAGGAGTGTACCATCAGTAAGATAATGAACGTAGGCGTCCATCCATGTGGGCTCTTGGGTGAGCGGGAGGATTTCCTCGCTATCCTCTATACTGGGTCTTTCCAAATATTCAATGTAAGCATCCCTTGCCATACCACCGAGAGAGATGGCCAGACGAGAGAGGATATCATCCTTGGCATTTTCACTTCGTGGAATATAACTGATATTGAAGTAAGCCAGCGAGGAGGTCAGGAGCCGACCCTTGCCCAAGTATTGAGTCATAGCGGGCTCACGCGCCTCGTACTCCCTATTGATTTGCCCAGAAATGAGTTGTGAGTCCGTGAAAGCTCTGAGACGCTTTATTCCGAACTCCTGGGCTAGCCTTAACCCGGCCAGCAGGGCCTCGTACTCAGCTTGATTGTTGGTGGCTTCGAATAGAAACTGCAGGGCGCATTCTGTTCTCTCTCCGCCTGGTCCGGTGAGAATGAGGCCGGCACCGCTTCCTTGAGAGTTCGATGCGCCGTCCACATGAAGGATCCAAGTTTTCCCATCTTCGCTTGGCTCAGGCTCGCACTGTTCCTTGGCAACCTCTTCAGTCATCTCCTCCGCCCAGGTACATTCAACTAGGAAGTCAGCCAAAACTTGGGATTTCAGAGCCGGTCGAGCCTAGAAAGAGAGGTCGAATTCTTCCAGCTTGATGGCCCACTTGGCGAGCCAGCTGAGGTATCGGACGAGCCAAGATGGCTCGCAGGGGTTGATCCGTGAGCACCACAATAGGATGGGCTTAAAAATACGAGCGGAGATGCCGAGCGAGACTATCAGGGCGAAGATGACCTTTTCCGCCTTGGAGTACCTGACTTCTGCGTCATGGAGGACGATACTCACATAGTAGACAGGCCTTTGGGTTCCATCAGTATCGAGACGCACCAAAACTGAACTAACGGCTTCCGAAGAAGCGGCTAAGTAGAGAAAAAGACTTTCTCTGTCTCTTAGCTTGGATAGGAGTGGAGGGGAGGACAGAAACGCCTTCAACCCGCTGAAGGCCCTCTGGCAATCGCCAGTCCACTCGAAGCTATTCATCTTCCGCAAGGCCTTGAAGAAGGGCAAGCATCTCTCGACCGATTTAGAGAGGAAACGACTTAGAGCCGCTATCCTCCAGTTAATCGCTGCACTTCCTTCTTGCTGGACGGTGGCCTCATGTCAAGTATGGCACTGATCTTCTCTGGGTTCGCCTCGATCCCCCGCTGGGTCACTATGAAGCCCAGGAACTTGCTTGCCGTGACCCCAAAAGCATATTTCTTGGGGTTCAGCTTAACTTGGAAACGATGGAGGTTGTTGAAGGTCTCCTCTAAATCGGAGACGTGATCAGAGGTGCGGGTGCTCTTTGTCAGCATGTCATCTACATAGACTTCCATATTCCGACCTAGCTGGTCCTAGAACACTCTGTTCATCAACCTTTGGTAAGTTGCCCCTGCGTTCTTGAGGCCAAAAGGCATCACTCTGTAGCAATAAATGCCCTTTTCCATCATGAAGGAGGTGTGCTCTTCGTCGTTGGGGTCCATCCTTATCTGATTGTATCCTGAGAAGGCGTCCATGAAGCTGAGGAGTTCGTGCCCGGAGGTGGAATCTACCAGCTGATCAATCCTTGGCAGGGGAATGCTGTCTTTTGGACACGCCTTGTTGAGGTCGGTGAAATCTATGCAAATCCTTCAGCTCCTATTTCCTTACGCACCATGACCACATTGGCCAACCAACTGGGGTAGTGTGCCTCCCGGATGTGGCCGGCACTGAGTAGCTTGTTGACTTCCTCGTCAATAGCCTTTTTTGTCAGGAGAAAAGCTTCTCTTCTTCTGGCGGATTGGACGGTGCCGTGGGTCAATGTTGAGCTTGTGGGTGATCACTTCGGAGGGATGTCGAGCATATCAGACGCTGACCAGGCGAAGACGTCTGAATTAGCCCGTAGAAAGGCTAAGAGATGCTTCCGGTCCTCTGGAGGAAGGAGTCCGCCAACACGGATGGTTCTTGCCGGGTCATCTCCAAGAGGGAAGGTCAAAAGATGTTCAGCTGGCTCTCCTCCCTTGTTAGAGTCTCTAGGGTCGGATGCTTCAAAGGTTGGTTCAGCTTCCAGAGGACTTGATGCCGCGTGATAACAGGGCAGGACTGGGCTGACCTTACCGCGCATCTCCCCGACTCCTCTGCCTGTGGGGAATTGCACTAACAGACGCTGGGTGGAAATAACTGCGTCCAAAAGGTTCAAACCTGGACGCCCCAGAATGGCGTTATACGGCAAGGGAACCCTCACAACTAGGAATTTCATTATTACTATGCTTTGACATGGCGGCGTTCCGGCTATCACAGGCAAATGTATTTCACCTTCAACCCTCACAGAGTCTCCAGTAAAACCGACCAAAGGGGTCGCCACAGGCTGAAGGGAGTCCAAAGATAATCCCATCCGAACAAAAGCGTCGTAGGTAAGGATGTCAGCTGAGCTGCCACTATCAACTAATATCCTCTTTACAGGGTGCTTGATGATCGTCATAGAGACGATGACGCCTTCATTGTTTACATTATCTATGACAGTAGATCCCCCCCATGAATTACATTACTCGGCGCCTGCTCCCCTCGGCCGCTTAGGTGCAGAGGCTGACCCCCAAGATACCATTCCGATCGTCCGCTTAGTGGGGGCGTTATCGACCGAGGCCTGAATAGGCGGAGGCCCCATGATGGTCGGCAGTGGCTGCTGTGCCTTCTGCACATATTTGCCGAGGTAGCCCCGCTGAATGAGCTCCTTGATGGCCCGCTTCAAGCTATAGCAGCTGTCAGTGTCATGACCATAGTCCCAGTGGAATTGGCAGTAGCGCTTTTATCGCGGGGAGGACCTTTCTTCATGGGAGGAGGGCGCTGGAGGTAAGGCTCGCCCTCGATCTCCATCAGAATGTGAGATCGAGGGGAAAGAGAGGTGTGAGCTTACTTTCATCGGGGACAGGGCTTCTACGCCTGTTGTCGGGTCGACGAGGTGGGTCGGCTCGCCGGTGTCGAGGAGGTCCGTTTGGTTCAGGGCGAGCAGGCTTGTGGCTGGAGCTCCTTGAAGATTCTTGGTGGGTGAAGTCGGCTTCATCCGCATGGATATACTTTTGAGCCCGGAGGAGGAGGTCGGAATAAGAGCTCGGAGGCTTCTTATACAAAGAAACGGTAAAGCGAGACGAAAGGAGTCCTCGCTTCAACGCCAGCGTTGCTACCGCATCGTCGAGATGGTAGACCTCAAGGGCGACAGCTTTGAACCGGGACACAAAGTCCCTCAACGACTCTCCCTCCTTCTGATGTACGGAGAAGAGGCTGTCCGCCACCCTTGGAATTCATCGGCAGGCATCGAAATGTGCCAAAAAAGCCTTCTCCAGCTCTCGGAAGGAGTCGATGCTCTGAGGGGACAAGCGCGAATGCCATGCGCGAGCGGCCTTCCGCAGAGTAGCGGAAAGGCCTTATAGAGAAGGGCATCTGAAGCGCCTTGAACCTGCATCATTGCTTTATAACTCTCGAGATGATCGAGAGGATCTGTCGTACCATCGTATGGGTCCACCTAGGGGAACTGAAACCTAGAGGGGATAGTCTCCTCCAATATCCGGCGAGTGTAAGGAAGACGGGTGTTGAACTCTTCCTCCGGCTGATAGTTGATTTTCCTGGCAAGCTCATCCAGCCACTGGTTGTACTCCTCCAGGCGCTCCTTCACCTGTCGGCTGATTGTTGGGGCCCTCTGAGATGGCTCAGAGGAGGAAGAAGAAGATGAAGAAGACAGAGAGGGAGACGGACGTCGAGGCTTCCGCTTTGGCTCATCTTGATGACGTAGCCCCGAAGGGATTTTGCTGGGCCATGATCAGGGGACCGCGGCCGCTTGGAGGGCTCATGGCGAGACTTCCTTGGGGAAGCTAGGCGATGACCGGCCTCCTGCTGACCAACTTCCCGCTAGCCGGCCTCCCGCCGACCGGCCTCCCGCCTTGGAGAACCTCCCCTCGCCGACTGCTGACTGGCGAGGGGAGCGGTTTGGTGCTGGGTGGCCACGGACTACTACTGTTGGAGCCCGTGGACCATAGCAGTGAGAGTTTGGACTTGTTGGGAGAGGGTCACCAATTGCTCCGCTGTTTGGGCGGCTGCGTTCGGTGGTGGGCAGTGACTAGAGGATCGGCGACAGGGGGGTTGGCCTCCTACTGCCTAACTGGCAGGGGAAGCCCCGCTAGATAGCTGATGGAAGCGTCTTGAGCTCGTGTCACCACCATGATTCCAAAGAAGAAGAGAGAGGGAGAGTAGATTTTGGCCAGATGTAGCACAGGGAAGCCCTGGGATACTTGCTGCGTTCTACACCAACTTTTGCCTCCCCCTTCCTGGCACGCCAATCTGATGACGCCCAATCACTGATCCTGCACGTTGGGAACGGATGGATTCTCTAGGCTCCGCTTGACCAGGTTACCTGCAAAGAAGTCCCAGGACCAGAGAGGATTCTCCGGTAGGACCCTTCGACGCCCAAGTTAGCAATTGAGGTCACAGCCAAAGAGGAGCTCGAATGAGCTCCTTTTAGGTGAAAGGGTGCTCCAGAGAAGAAGGGATTTCTTTTTGGGTCTTAAGATAGCGATTTTTTCGAAGATTATCGCGCATACCTGTTTGCTGATCGGATTCACCTTTTTATAGGGGTTGACCCTGGCATGATCATGTGGGATTCCGTGAGGAGGGAATGTCCACGGAGTTCTTGGGAGTTGCATGAATCTGCGCTGGTTGGTGGGTCCTGTCTCATCGGAAAGGGAGAAAGCGGCGGTTGGTGGGCTAAGTCCCATCAGCCAGCGGGACTATTGGGTAGTTGGGTCCAGTCCCATCAGCAGCGTGGCTAGCAGGTAGTTTGATCTGGCATTGTTAGGCGGCGCGGGTTAGAGAGGTAGCATCCCGAGCTTCCAGGGCCGTGTTGGGGCAGGTTTGGAGGAAATCGGGAAGTCTCGACTCTCTCGGGGGAGCCGAAGCTTATCGGGGTCAGCCAGGGGTAGCTGGGGCCGACCTTGCTGACTAGGACGTGCCGAGGCGGAGCCGACTCGGCGATCCTAGAGACTCCAGGGGCCAAGAAGGGCCAACCAGGAAGGGTCGAGGCCAACTCGGCGGGCTTGAAGGTGCCGAGGCCGAGAAGGGCCGACCGGAAAGGGTCGGGGCCGACTCAGTGAGCTTGGAGATGCCGGGGCCGAGAAGGGCCGACCAGGAAGGGTGGGGGCCGACTCGGCGGGCTCGGAGATGCTGGGGCCGAGAAGGGCCGACCAGGAAGGGTCGGGGTTGACTCGGTGGGCTCGGAGACGCCGAGGCCGAGAAGGGCCGACCAAGAAGGGTCGGGGCCAACTCGGCGGGCTTGGAGATGCCGAGGCCGAGAAGGGCCGACCAGGAAGGATCGGGGCCGACTCGGCGGGCTTGGAGACGCCGGGGCCGAGAAGGGCCGACCAGGAAGGGTCGGGGCCGACTCAATGGGCTTGGAGATGCTGGGGCCGAGTAGGGCCGATCAGGAAGGGTCGGAGCTGACTCGGCGGGCTTGGAGACGCTGGAGCCGAGAAGGTCCGATCAGGAAGGGTCGAGGCCAACTCGGCGGGCTCGAAGACGCCAAGGCGCACCTATGTTTTGATTTGGCCAAAATTACCCTTGTGGCTACATTAGCCACATCAATTAGCATTAACATAGGAGCTATATTTGAAGAAAGTTCTTCAATGGTTTCAAACGTACAATTGCAAACCCATTGGCACTCTTGCCACTAAAGGTGATAATTGTAGTTTTAACTAGTACCCTAAAATACCTAAAGAGAAAGAAAAGTTGAACCACATTCTATATACCGGTGCATTTGATAGCTTAATGTATGCTATAATATGTTCTCAACTAGATATCTGTTATGCCATGCAGGGGTTTAGTTAGTCAAATCAATTAAATCTTGAGATTGCTTAGTGTAGAGCAGTGAAGAAGATCCTTCATATCTTAAGGTTATTATAGATTACATGATGTTCTATCAAGGATTGGACTTGCGCATCGTAGATTACAGTAATGCTGGTCAAAAATGTAACCTAAATTAACGGAAGTTGACCTCAAGCTATGTGTTTGTACTAAATTATAGCACCATTTCTTAAAGTAAGCAAACTTATGTACATTTGTCTACCATGGAGGCAGAGCTTGTGGCATATTTTGCATCAACAAATTTGGTTTCCAATCCATGCATGGTTGATGTTCTAGGAAATTTTTCATATTTTAGTTATAAATAAAGCCATAAAGATGTTGAACTGATTACATAATATAACATGGTGTCTAAATAATAATACAAGGAAACATGATACCATCATCGCTAGGACCCATAAAATAAAGTAGGTTGCATTGTGAATTAGGCTTGCAAGGACTTGGATGGTTGGAGTCATCACATTCCAGCAAAATACACTTTATTAGTTTATTCAGCAGAGCTCATCATGCTCAGAGATGATTGATAATTCTGTGAGAGAAGAGTCCATGAAAGACTGTCTTATAGAGATTGGCTGCGATGAAGAAAAACAAGGTTTAGGTGGCATCTGCAAGCTATCAACATCACCTTCTAACATCTGTACAACTTCGCTCATGGAGGGACGACTAGATGACTTCATTTGAATGCACCATAAACCCACCATGCATAGCTTTCTCTCTGCATCACCAACACCAATTTCTATGTTGTTATTGATTTCAAGTTCTTTTCCTGTGCAAGCTGATCATAGATCCATGAAGGATAGTAGACCTGACTCGAATTCTCCACCCTTTGATCGACATTCCTCCTTCCCCCTGCCATCTCCAATAACAACATTCCAAAACTATAAACATCTGACTTATCAGATATAACCCCAAAATTCCTAGAGATTAATTCAGGAGCAATATATCCTATTGTTCCTCCGGCTGCACTCATAGACACCAGGCCACAGTCCCTTGGGTACAACTTTGCAAGTCCAAAATCTGCAATCTTTGGTGTGAAATTATGATCAAGGAGGATGTTCTGGGGTTTGATGTCAAAGTGCAGAATTTGCATATCACATCCCCGATGTAGATAATCAATGCCCCGAGCCACTCCTAGTGCTATTTCATTGAGTTATCCCAAGTGAAATTAGCAGGACGATATTTCGATCCACTCGACGAGAAGATGTGCTTATCAAGCGACCCATTGGGCATATACTCGTATACGAGAGCCCTCCTGGATCCCTCTGAACTGAACCCGACAAGTTGCACTATGTTTACGTGGTGAATTCTGCCAATTGTGGAGACTTCGTTGATGAATTCTTCTCCATTGCATTTGGAATTGCCCAACATCTTGACGGCAACCAGATGGCCAGCAAGGAGGTTCCCTTTGAAGACGGACCCAAAACCACCTTGCCCTAATTTGTCTCTGAAGTGGCTTGTGATTGCGATGATGTCGGTGTATGAGTATCTTGTTGGCACGAGTGTTTGCTGGTTCCGCAGAAACTTCTCAACGGTGTCGATGGATGTTCGCGTGCTCAAAAATTTGTAGGCAAGGAAAAGGTGAACCGCTAATGGTGCAAGTACAAGTCTTGTCAGTATTGCCGCAGCTGCAAATTAGAAGTAGTCTTTAGTTTGTACCGCATAAGCTTAAAAAAAAAAATTGGTTAGCGACACGGGGCTCGGTCATACTTATGAAGGCTTCCACGATAATTGTTAGCCATAGCAAGACGCCTCCAATATTATGAGGGTAACTTAGAGTGTATTGGCCCACGATGCAGGGTAAGAAGTAGAAGCAGTTTACATAGCCATAGAGAATCTTAGGGGGAAGTCCGTCGTACTTCATGTCCTGCAACGACCATCTGCATGACATATGTGAGGATGAAGAAAACAAATTAGGAATGTTAGCAGTCGAATGCAAAAGAGTTTGAGCATAAGAAGGATATTATTATAATATTGGCATGCTCAATCCCAGCCTGCATTAATGTTTCAGACTGAAGCTTGGAAAAAAGAGATCGGGAGTTTCAGTTTGGTCACCTCAATTCTCTTAGACAGATCTGGAAGTGGTTCATGTTCCTTTCCCATTTAAGAACAAACCCCTTCTGAAGGAGTTTGAAAACATCGGTGATTGAATCCATTTCAGGAGTACCAGGCGCCATAGGAACCGTTGCTAGAAACCTGCAGGAAGGCTCAACATATTGCAATTGATATGATTCTTCTCCGAGTAGGGCATAGACAAATGCATCGTGCTGGCTCAGGCAAGGAATGACAACATATTGCAATTCATATTGCAACAGATCTTTTTTGATCTGCCTCGTGCAGTTCACAAAAGTAGACCAGTTTCCAAGAGGATTTAAGCTGTATGCGAAATCTGACGCCTCAATACTTCGTTGACCATAATAATCAACAAAACTAGGCGGCGGATATGGAAAGGGAAGACCACAGCTGCCACTTGCCAAGCCAGAATCGACGAGATTGATCGTCTGACTCTCGTATGAAATTTCAGTGACATAGTACTTGTTTGATTCCATGTAGAAGACGGTTTTTTTGCCCTCGCAAATGAGTTGAAACAGTGAATCACCGCAACCTGCCGGATCATCCTTTAAATGAAAAGGAGAACTGATATTCTGCATCCCACAGGAGGAAGAACAGCCTTTTCGCTCTGCCAAGCCGATAGCTAATCTCATGCTGAAGAGGAGGAGAAATAAAAGCATAGAACAGATGGCTGATACCTGCAGGTGTCTCCCCATGACGTACGGTATAGATCGAGAGCAAGCTCCTTCACCACGGCCAAAATGGTTGGAAATGGGGACGAGTTAACGCAAGCAATATTAATGTCTAAACAAGTCAGTCTAGGAATAAATTAAGATCCGCACCGGTCAAACTCATGACATCATTCAAAAATTCCTCGCCCTCAGTTGACGACAACACATGGAACGACTCGAACCAGAAATTTCGCATTATTTGCGAAATTTCTAAAGCCTTACAACCCTACCGTCGGGAAAAGTTACGTTGATCATGCCTAAAAGTCTAATCTCTTGTCTTTGATTTAATCTGATTTGTTGGACATCAAATAGTGTATGTTTCCAAAGCATCATGATCTATTTTAAGGAGCTATACAGAGCTACGTTGTCTGGCTTGCCATGAACTACCTTTGTGATAAGTTTTCAAGACAAAGTTTGTCTTCATTCTTTATGAATACGTCCTGACACAACATATCTTTTGGAAATAAAATTGTTGCCTTAGAATATATTTGAGCTTCGGTAGGTGGATTCATTCTTGGGTTAGGTTGAGCTTATGTTATATATGTTCATGCATTTATACACTAGTGTTAGCCAGACGTATATTATAACATAATTGCGTTGATCTTTTCTTTTTTTTTTTTTAATAAAATAAGGAAAAAAAACAATAATTCTCGCAATTAACCAACCGAACCAATTGACACCTACCTTCAACCTATAAATTTGCCATGTAAAACCTTTACCTCAACAATTAGGAATAAAGCAATGGTAGTTAAGCAAGAAGAATACCTCAAAAGAAAGGTAATTTTATTGCAATTTTTTTTAAAAAAAAGACATCACTGTAGATTAAGAAATCAATCCAGCCAAGAAGTCACTGAGATTTATTTTGGATTAGATCAGGAAACTTGCACCCTCATTTCAACATCATTATTTCTTTGCGATTAGCATGTATTGAAAGGATGTCTTTTATTTTATTATTTTATTTGATAATCACTTGCGATATATCTCAATCTTTTGAAGATAATTCTCAACGATATCCATCCACTAATTAATTAAGTGGTAACCATATCTTTTTTTGAAATTTAAAATACCTACTTTGATGGGAGTAGACGGTGAAAGGGAGTTAAGAAAATCTCTATAAATAGAGATCCATTGTTTTCACGTGATAACATAAAGAAGACAGAAAGATTAGGTCCCTGATCAAGAGCAAATCCTGATTTGTATCCCTGATCAAGAGCAAATCCTGAAGGCATATACCATCGTTTGGCATACACCATCGTTCGTTAATTGAAATTGATTGAAAGCATATGAGGGCATACACCATCGTTTCGTTAATTGAAATTGATTGAAAGCACTCAACTCAAGCACTCAACTACACCATCGTTTCATTAATTAAAGTTGATTAAAAGCACTCAACTCAAGCACTTAACTCAATCAAGATCCTGAATCATGATTTGATTGAAAGAACTCAACTCAATCAAGATTCTGAATCAAGATCGTGATTGCTCATTGATTGGAAGCACTCAACTCAATCAAGATCCTGATTCAGATCCTCGAAAGGTAAATCATAAACAATGACTGAAGGTAATATATTGATCATGCCTATCTATTATTTTTATATAATTTTTATATAATTATTAATAAATTTCTAACATGTGAACCTTTTTAGCCCACCTTTCCTTTGTTGAAAGGATCGCACATTCGTTCCCATCTTGCCTGGTTTCTTTTTGACTTTGTAACATACGGACTAATTTTCTAAAGCCACTTTGTTGCGGTTATTCAATGACAAACAAGTCATATCAGTTTATCAATGATAATCAAGTCACACTTTTAAACTGTTTGAACTGATAAAGGATTAAATTTTTTATGATAATTTTTATTTTAAAAAATAAAAATTTTAAAAATTAAAATTAATATTTTTGTTAATATTTTATTTTTAAAATTAAGGATATATGAGACTTTTAGAACGGAAAATATTCCACAATATCCTTAGCATTTTTTGGTCTAACTTGGCTGCGCTTATAATAGCCATAGCTTACAAGATAGCGCCAGTGCATTGCAAGATTTTGAAAAGTATAAGATGAATTGGTCTCATCCATCAAACCTTGCACCAATTATTGATCACAAGTTCTTGGTCCCGAGAAGCATGTCGTTGGCGTGGAAAATTTTTTAAAGTCAACCATGTGGAAGATTAGAAGTAACTCTCTCTTGCTCCTCTAGCCTTTCATTTGTTGAAGGGATCGCACATTTTTTTTCCATCTTCGCTCGTTTCTTCTTGAATTTGGAACATACGGACTATTTTTCTAAGGCACTTGTGGTTGTTCAATGACAGACGAGTCATGTCAGCTTAGTCATGATAGCTAAGTCATACTTTGGAGCTGCTTAAAGTGATAAGGATTAGTTTTCTATAATAATTTTTTATTTTTAAAAATAATAAATTAATTTTTAAAAATTAAAAATTAATATTATTATTATTATTATTATTATTATTAAAATTAAAAGTATATAAAATTTTAAAAATAATTTATGATAGGAGCAAGACTATGACATTCTCGCATCAATCACGAAGAATTAATTTTAGTCACTCTGTGCTCTCTTTTTTTATTCTTTAAATAAAATTTTGATTGCATAACATGAAAAGCATTGACGCGTCTGCGGAGCATCGCATCGAATTTATTTTGAACATTACCTTTTTATATTGAAGAGTAATTCATACAACTTTTCTTGATAGTAGCTGCTTGCTGACTTCAGATTGAAGAGTACCATCGGAGTATATATTGTTTAAAGGTTTTAAACAATAAGATAAAAGTGACTAAAAGAATTTTATAATTAGTAGATTTGCACGAAAAAGAAGGCAAAGAAAGAAAATAAACTAAAACTACCGCAATAAATCATCCTTGACTCATTCTTCTAAAGTCCCATAGCCCTGAAAAACATTGCATCGGTCATAAGGCAAGATGCCGAAACATCTGATTCTCATCTCTAGCTTTATCTGAGTTGTGGGACATTTGGAACAGAAAATATTGATTAAAATGCTTCGCATTCCAGGTCTAACTTGGTTGCAATTTGGAATTAGAAATATTAATTAAGATGCTTCACATTCCTGGTCTAACTTGGCTGTGATTGAAAAATCATATCTTTGGCAAGTTAACTCTAGAAAATGTATAAAATGATTGATCTTATCCATCAAAGATATTTATCATAAAACTCTTTTTTTATTAAAAAGAAAGTGACTGTTATCCTGCCCCTCATGTCAATTGAAAATAATTTTCAGAGTCAACGACGTAGAAGATTGAAACTAAACCTCCTTTGCTCCTATGGTCTTTCATCTGCTAAAAGGATTGTACATTTTTTCCTATTTTGTTTGTTTCCTTTTGGGCTTTTGCTACGATGCTTCCGATTGCGTATGGATAGTGCCATGATTTTAAGGTCAGGATTACATGTGTTTGTATAGAAAAGATATTTGTAGTATCCTATAAAGGCTAAAATTTGTATTCTATTAGAAAATATGTTCTTATTAAGTTTGTTAAACTTAAGACGGTTGTAAGATAGCATATGGATTTTTTAATAAGGTCTAAATAGCCTATATGATTTTTTTTTCATATATCTTTTAAATGGTAGCCATGATTTTGGATATGAGTTTATTTTGGTGAATTTATTCAAGATAAAGTGACCCACTATAATGGTCCATGATTGGTGTATTTTGGCTATAATGTTTGTGTCTTCCTCAATTTATAAAATATTGTGAGATACTTTGCGGTGCACTACAGGATGCGGTATACATCTTAGCTCCTCATCCATCTATGAGCAGCTCCCTTTCATTCATAACAGCCCTTATAAAATGATCGGTCTCGTTTCCTTTTTACCGATGGTTTAGTGGCATAACTATTAAATCAATGATTGAACTACATGAATAATAAAAATAAAAATATTTATAATAATAAAAATATTTTTTATAAAATTTAATTAATTTATATTTAAACTATAATAGCATATAATATTTATTTATGCTTAAAATTAATCTTAAATTTTTAAAAAAGTACTTCAAATATTTATATTAATTAGAGAAAGAGATGTGTGAGAGAGATAGTTAGATTGATTAAAGAAGAGGGAAAGAAAGGTTTAGACCTAAAAGATAAAAAGATTTTAAAAAATAATATTAGTATTTAAATTATATAAGTTAAAAAGTAATTTATTGGAAATAAAAAAATTAGTACAGTTCTACTGATTCCCACTGCATTGAATCAATAAAAAAAAAATCCATCAATTCATCATCTGATTTTGATTGCATAAACTATACAACTATTCCAATTAAAGAACTAATTCAATAAGTGGTTTGAGTTACCGGTTGGACCGATTTGGGTTTAATAACCATGGGTGGAACATCAAGTAGTGTGCGTTTCCAAAGCGTCATGATCTATTTTAAGGAGCTCTACGTAGCTATGCTGCCTGGCTTGCCATGAACTCACCAACAGCCCAACTTGTTAAATAAAAAGAAAAGATAAGAAGAAAAGCGAAGAGCACTGCCTTTGTGATAAGTTTTCAAGACAAACTTTGTCCCCATTATTTATGAATACATCCTGACATAAATTATATTTTGGAAATAAAATTATTACCTTAAAATATATTTGAGCTTCGGTAGGTGGATTCATTGTTGGGTTAGGTTGAGCTTATGTTAGATACGTTCATGCATTTATCCCCTAGCGTTATGGAAGCCACACATATATTATAACATAATTGCGTCGATCTTTTCTTTTTCTTTAATAAAAAAAAGGGAAAGGAAACAATAATTCTGGTGATTGGGCATAAAGCAATGGCAGTTAAGTAAGAAGAATACCTCATAAGAAAGGTAATTTTATTGCCAAAAAAAAAAAATTCACTGTAGATTGAGAAATTAATCCAGCCAAGGAGTTACTGAGATTTATTTTGGATTAGATCAGGAAACTTGCACCCTCATTTCAACATCATTATTTCTTTGCGATAGCATGTATTGAAAGGATGTCTTTTATTTCTGGATCATCTTGCACAC
This sequence comes from Calamus simplicifolius, assembly GCA_900491605.1. NCBI lineage: Eukaryota > Viridiplantae > Streptophyta > Magnoliopsida > Arecales > Arecaceae > Calamus > Calamus simplicifolius. The sequence goes on from UESW01004492.1 coordinate 278,383, forward strand.
CAAATTAAACTCTCTGGCTGATTTATCGAAAGGGCTCTTAAGTTCCACTGTAAAATCCAGCTTTGGTGAAGTCAAACGAAGCCCTGGGCCTAGCTTTTGGAATTTAGGCTTTAAGGATAGTTAAAATCAAGGTGCGATGACTAAGGCTTGTTCAGTGCCTGATTTTAGCCAGCGCGGCCCATCTTCCAGTCACCTTCGATTTCTATTGTTACACTAAAACGAAACTATATTTAAAACGTTATTGATCATCCGAATGAATTTGAATTATTTGTTATTAACATAATAACACAATGAAAAAACATGGACTGTAGTAAAAGAAAAATATCATTATTGTTCAAATCCCGGATTACTTAATGTTATATATATATATATATATATATATATATATATATATATATATATATATATATATATGTAAACCATTTTGCAAATTAACCATTGAGTTTTATATTCCATTTGGGGGGGGGGGATATGAATTCGAACGCAACTGATAATATGAACTAGGGCTTGACTTTTGCTTAGCAACCAAAGATTTTAAATTGAAATTCTTGATGGTAAGTTCCTAAATATCTAGGATGATTGAATCTATGTTGTTACTTGGTATAGAGTAAAAAATAAAAAAATAAAGGAGTAACAAGAGTAATATTCTCTAATGAAAATTTTAATGGTATAAAAGATTTCCTTTAATTATATTGGGTTGTATGAATGGAAGGTAAAATATTTCATATGTAACTGTTTAATTGTGTTTAAAATAAGATTAATGCAAAAGAAGTAAAAATGACATTAATACCTTGTTAATGTCATTGATATAAAGGGATGAGGTAAGAGCCGATAGTAAAATTATTTAATATTTTGTTAGTTCAAATTTACTTCATCTTCTAAACTTTTGCTAATCTAACCCTTTAGGTCAATAATTTGAGAGTACATGGAAAAAAGTTATCCCTTGAAAAGATTAACTCCATACTACTCACTATATCAAATGCATCGTTAATATTAATTCATGTTGATGCAGGGCTTGTCAAAATCCAATCTCAAAGGTCTTAAATTTTCCCACAGCCATCGTAGATAAAAGCTTCTACCTTCATGGTGGAATTATAAATAATTAATGCAAATCTGTAAGAAAATTTATGGAAAACATATAAAGATTAAATGGAGGGAGGTTATACCAAATCAATGAAGATGACGAGCTGTGAAACCAGACTGGAATTATTTCCCTTGCTTATGCTCAGAACTGCAAATGGAATTTTCAGGAGCGTGTATGCGTATCCAATCACAGCCATATTACATGCACATATTACAGACATACAAACATTTGATTTTGATGAATCTACCACAATAATTAAAAGTAAAACTTTGTTTTGATAATATGTACATGTTGATCGGCAGAATGAGGAGGCACTCCTTTTTGTGCTACCTCCATGGCCTTCTATCCTGCTATTAACGTGAGATAACTTCTCAAGCCAATCTTTGGACTGAAACTTAGATCATTAGCAAACCTGATTTCAGCAATGCTTTTGATAGAATCAAACCCAACTACTTTATAAAGTTGCTACTTAAAACTAAAAGAGGCTTTTCCTTGAGGACAGAACTTAGGTCCAGCGCTGATGTGGCTGATCCAGCGCCGTTAGAATAAAATGTAACAGCAGCTAACGGAGGTCACCATGTCTCACCCCTGAGACCCCCCTCCGGTCTTGGAGTGCACCAGCACCATCTCACCCCCGAGATCCCCTCCAGTCTCGGGGTGAGATCACCATATCTCGATCCTGAGACCCCCTCCGGTCTCAGGATGCACCAGCATCACCTCACCCCCGAGACCCCCTCCGGTCTCGGGGTGAGATCACCATATCTGGACCCCAAGACCCCCCTCCGGTCTCGGGGTGCACCAGCATCACCTCACCCCCGAGACCCCCTCCGGTCTCGGGGTGAGATCACCATATCTCGACCCCGAGACCCCCCTCCGGTCTCGGGGTGCACCAGCATCACCTTACCCCCGAGACCCCCTCCGGTCTTGGGATGAGATCACCATATCTCGACCCCGAGACCCCCCTCCGGTCTCAGGGTGCACCAGCATCACCTTACCCCCGAGACCCCCTCCGGTCTCGGGGTGAGATCACCATATCTCGACCCCGAGACTCCTCTCTGATCTCGGGGTGCACCAGCATCACCTCACCCCCGAGACCCCCTCCGGTCTCGGGATGCACTAGCATCACCTCACCCCCGAGACCCCTTCGGTCTCGGGGTGAGATCACCATATCTCGGCCCCGAGACTCCTCTCCGGTCTCGGGGTACACCATTATCATCTCACCCCCGAGACCCCCTCCGGTCTCGGGGTGAGATCATCATATCTCGACCCCGAGACCCCCCTCCGGTCTCGGGGTGCACCAGCATCACCTCACCCCCGAGACCCCTCCGGTCTGGGGTGAGATCACCGTATCTCCACTTCAAGACCTCCTCCGATCTCGGGGTGCACGGGTATCATCAACGATTAGCATGCGGACCAGCCTTCGAACCAAATGACAGCTCTGGGCCACCTGGCGCGTCCACGTGACTCTCCGTGCGCCCGTGGCTGCTTGCGGCCATGCCTCATAACGGCGTATGGGACACTGCATGTCCCTATGCGCGACTGTGCCCCGTTACGGAGTACGATTCACTACCACTTGCAACTGTGCGCGGTCATGTCAAGCAACGACGCGTACCAAATACAACCGCGGCTGCAAGGCACGTGTAGTGCCATGTTGACAGGTAGTGCGGGACACCTCCGGTGCGCACAGTGATGGTACGACAGCAATCTTCTGGAACAGTAAGATGGGATATTCGGACAGGTATAAAAACATGCGCCCACACTGTAAGTAGGGATCCGAACTCTGGTTTTCTAGCTTTCTTCCTCCTAGAAAAACCCTAACTGCCTCAGCTCACTTCCGCTGAGCGGTTCTTGTCTGATCCCAAGTAACTAACTTGAGCATCGGAGGGTCCCCACCGGAGCATCCGGTCTCCGGAGACTTTTCTTGTAGGGTCCGGAGAGAAGGACGTCCGTCTTCCCCGATGCTTGAAGAAGGTGACTTGGCGTCATCAGATTGGCGCGCCAGGTAGGGGGGAAAGAGAAAGACATCAAGCCAGCAATCTGCATTTCTCTCTTCAAGCTCTTGAAGCCATGGTGATGACCCGATCGAAGGGAGTTTCTGCCGGCTGCGCTGGGGGGCAGCGCCGCGGAGCCGGTCCACCCGCGGAGGCCCCCTCGGCTCTCTCGGTCAGCGTTCCAGCACCACTGCACCCCCAGGAGGCTGGACCTTCCGCTCCTCAGGTCGATGTCCCTGCACCTCCTCCGCAACAGTTCCAAGAAGATCGATTTGCCGCCCTAGCCATGCAAGTCCAGTCTTTGGCGGCGGCGGTTTAGGGCCTGCAGCACCAACAGGCATCCGCGCAGCAGCCGGAGCCAAATCCATCTGTCCCAGGGGTGGTGCAACCCAGCCAGCATTCCTCCCAGAGGAGATCGCCGGTGCCTAGGGATCGCCACCATCATGCTCCGCCCAAGCCTCACCACCAGGAAGCCTCTAAGAGACACCGGTCTCCTTCCGCCACGCTAGTGTCTATCCTAAGCGGTAGCATGGGAAGGAGGCGGAGCGCCCCCGCCAGCATCGCCGTCCCCGTTCTTTGTCTTCCGAATCTTCGGGGATGGCTCTTTTGATGGCTGGATGCCTCGTCGAGCCAAGCGTCAACTCGATGAATATAATCAGAGGTTGGAGGAGCTTAGCCGTCGGATAACCCACCTGCCAGAGACGGACTACGACAGCTGGCCTCCCTTGTCTCGCCGCATCATGGAAGAGCCCATCTCCACCCGATTCTGCCTTCCCCAGCTAGACCCTTATGATGGGACCACAGACCCCTTGGACCACTTGGAAAGCTATAAAGTTCTCATGCAAGTCCAGGGGGCCACTGACTCACTCATGTGCATTGCCTTCCCAGCCACCCTGAAGAAGGCCGCCCGAGCTTGGTACTCCCGTCTGCAGCCACGAAGCATTGATTCCTTCGCCAGTTGGAGAGGGCTTTTTGGCCCATTTTGATGCTGTTGGAAGATTCCAAGGGTGGCAGACAGCCTCTTCGCCATCCAGCAGAAGAGCAGTGAGTCCCTGCGGGACTATGTCGCTCGGTTTAAAGAAGCAGCTCTGGAGGTCTACAATCTTGAAGACTCGATGGCCACCTTGGCCTTGAAACGGGGGCTTTGCCCATCTCGCTTTGCATACTCCCTCGACAAGAAGTCGCCGGGCTCCTACGCCAAGCTTTTGATCCAGGCCCAGAAGTACATCCGGGCTGACGAGGCTGACTTTTCTGGTGCGAGGCTGGTGGGAACATCTCCAAGAAGCCGGTCCGATGGAACCTGTCGAAGCTCGCCCCAGAAGACCTGAGCCTCCTCGCATGCTAGACAACCGCCCCCGAGCCCCTGCACCAAGAATGGACCCTACACCCCACTGCTCGCCCCGATATCTCATATCTTGCTCGAGATCGAAGGGGAGTCTTATCTCCAGTGCCCTCCTCCAATGAACCAGAAGATCCCTCGCAACAAGAACCTTTACTATCACTACCACCGGGATCACGGTCGTGATACTGACAAGTGTCGCCAGCTGAAGAAGGCTATTGAAGACCTTATCCAGCGGGGCCACCTGGGAAAGTTCATCCAGAGGAACAACCTGGGAGCTCCTGGCCCGTCAGCGCCCCCACCACCGGTGATCGATAATGCCCCAATGGAGAAGACGGTGACAATGATTTCCTGGGGGCAGAAGGCCCATCGAAGAGGCCAAGAGGGGAAGGGGAGTTGGACTCTGTAATTCCTTTCTTTAAAAAGGACTTAGAGGGGTGGTAAACCAGAATGATGACAACATCGTTGTATCTATGACGATCGCTAAACATCCTATAAAGAGAATTCTAGTTGATAGTGGGAGCTCTGTGGATGTTTTGAACTATGACGCTTTCGTTCGCATGAACCTATCACCTGATCTACTCCGGCCTGTCGCCACGCCTCTGATGGGGTTTACTGGAGATTTTGTGAAAGTTGAGGGGGAGGTCACTCTCCCTGTGACGGCTGGCACAGCCCCATGTCAAAGCACTGTTTTCATGAAGTTCTTGGTGGTTCGCGTGCCCCTTGCTTACAACACGATCCTCGGGAGGCCTGGGCTCAATCTTTTGGATGTTGTCATATCCACTAAGAGGCTCCTCGTGAGGTTTCCTACCAGCGAAGGAGTCGGAGAGATGCGGGGAGAGCAGAATCCACCTTCACTTTGCTACCACATGGCCCTAGTCCGCAGGGGGCGGCACCCGCACCGGTACCTGAGACGCTGGATCCTCGAGATCTGGAGAGAAGAGGAGAGCCGGCTGAGCGACTGCTTACTTTCCCCCTCGGGGAGGACCCAACAAGAGCAGTCCGGATTGGAGCCCTACTCCTGGAGGAGGCTCGTGACCGACTCCTCACCTTTCTGCGAGCTAATGCGGATGTTTTCGTCTAGTCGGCGTCCGACATGCCAGGGATTCCAGAGGAGGTGATTACCCACCAACTTAACATTCGGGCAGAGTGCCGACCCATCCGGCAGAAGAAAAGAAGTTTTGCCCCCGACCGACAGAAGGTCATGGATGAGGAGGTGCGGAAGCTACTGGCGGCCGGTCACATCCGCGAGGTGCATTACCCGGACTGGCTGGCAAATGTTGTGATGGTTCGCAAGGCTAGTGGGAGCTGGAGGATGTGCGTGGACTTCACCGACCTCAACAAGGCATGCCCCAAAGACAGCTTTCCATTGCCCCGGATCGACCAGCTAGTGGACGCCACGTCCGGGCATGAAACTCTTAGTTTCATGGATGCATTCTTGGGGTACAATTAGATCAGGATGAATCCGGCAGATGAAGAAGCCACCTCTTTTATTACAGAAAAGGGGATTTACTGTTACAAGGTGATGCCGTTTGGGTTGAAGAATGCCGGGGCCACCTATCAAAGGTTGATGAATAAGGTCTTTGAGGACCAGATAGGGCGTAACATGGAGGTGTATGTGGATGATATGCTGACCAAGAGCACCAGTGCTGTTGACCATGTCGCCGACCTCGAGGAGACCTTCAACAACCTGCGCCGGTATCGGATGAGGCTTAACCCCTATAAGTGTGCCTTTGGAGTGGCGGCAAACAAGTTTCTGGGCTTTATGGTAACCCAGCGAGGGATTGAAGCCAACCCTGACAAGATCAGGGCTATCTTGGAGATGAGGCCCCCAGCTAACAAGAAGGAGGTGCAATGCCTAATTGGGAGGGTGGCGGCTTTGAGTCGCTTCATGTCAAGATCGGCGGAAAGGTGCCTGCCCTTCTTTAAGGCGCTGCGCAAGGTCAACAGCTTCGAGTGGACAAAGGAGTGTCAGGATGCCTTTGAGGAGTTGAAGCAATTTCTATCCACTCCCCCGCTGTTGTCCAAGCCAAATAATGGAGAGGAGCTCTTCCTATATCTTGCAGCCTCCCCTGAGGCTGTCAGCTCTGTGCTCGTGCGCATGGATGTTGATGGGGTCCAGAAGCCGATCTATTACACCAGCAAGGTACTTCATGATGCCGAGACCAGATACTCTAGAACCGAGAAGATTATTTTTGCCCTGGTGGTCTCTGTCCAACGCTTTCGACCTTAGTTTCAAGCTCATCCCATCGTGGTGCTCACGGACCAGCCTCTTCGGACCATCTTGTCTCGCCCCGATACCTCCGGTCGGCTAGCCAAATGGGCCATTAAGCTAAGTGAGTTTGACCTATCCATCCGGCCAAGGTCGGCCATGAAGTCTCAGGTGTTAGCTGACTTCTTGGTTGAGTGTTCCTGGACCGAGAGGGGTGTGGAGGAGGTGCGCCCGGAGGAGTGTGTAGACCCTCCCTTGACCGAAGAGGCAGAAAAGGAGGACTGGATTTTGCATGTGGATGGAGCCGCAAATTCTCAAGGAAGCAGAGCCGGACTCATTCTTGCAAGCCCTGAGGGGGATGCGGTGGAATATGCTCTCATATTCCAGTTCCCGGCAACCAACAACCAGGCAGAGTATGAAGCTTTGCTAGCAGGGATGAGGTTGGCTGAGGAGTTAGGCGCGGGGCGTTTGAGGGCCTTCACGGACTCTCAGCTTGTTTCTGGGCAGATCACTGGGGAGTACAAGGCTAGGGACCCAACCATGTCCCGCTATTTGAGGAAGGTGCAATCCCAAGCCTCTCGGTTCTTTTACTTCCGTGTCAGTTACATTCCTCGAGCGGAGAATGCCAGAGCCGACGCATTATCCCGTTTGCCACTTCGGCCAACGGGACACTGGGAAGAACATATGTGGAGCACCTCCAAGCCCCAAGCATTGAAGTTGCGGATAAAGTATTTTTAGTGGAGCAAGAGCCCTCCTGGATGGATGCCTACGTCCGATATTTAACCGACGGTACTCTCCCAGAGAACCCGCTGAGGCCAAGCTACTCAGGCGGAGGGCCCCGAGGTTCTTGATGATGGACGGGAAGCTTTATCGAAGATCATTCTTATACCGGTCCTCAGGTGCATTGGATCAGCGGAATCAGACTACATCCTATGAGAGATCCATGAAGGCATCTGTGAAGTCACCTGGGGGGCAGAGCCCTAGCTTACAAGGCCCTGCGACAGGGATACTTTTGGCTGACCATGAAGGAGGATGCAGCTGAGCTCGTTAAGAGGTGTGATAGCTATCAGCGCCATGCTAATATTCAGCGACAGCCACGTCTCAGTTAACCCCCTTGGTGGCACCCTGGCCCTTCGCCCAGTGGGGTATGGATATCATGGGACCATTTCCCCCGACCTCCGGACAGCGAAAGTTCCTCCTGGTGGCCGTTGATCACTTCACCAAGTGGGTTGAAGCCGAAGCCCTTGCTAAGATAACGGAGAGCAAAGTGATATCCTTCTTCTGGAAGTCCATTATTTGTCGGTTCGGACTGCCGCACACCCTGGTCACCGACAATGGCCGGCAGTTTGACAACGCGCCCTTCCGGAGTTCTGCTCCGAGCTGGGCATCCGTCAGATGTTCACTTCTGTCGGACACCCTCAGACCAACGGGGCGGCCGAGGTAGCTAATCGAATCATTCTCCAAGGGCTGAGAACTTGACTGGATGACTATAAGGGACGATGGGT
>UESW01004492.1:298097-406139 GCA_900491605.1 Calamus simplicifolius
CATTTCTTCGCATTAGCCTTGTACCTGGCATTGCGTTTTAATGAATTCAGGTGCATGAACACCTTTCTTTCCATGTCGACAGCAACCAGATGCAATTGGGTCTTATCTTCATCGGATACATTCAAATCGAAGCCCCTGATGTTGCAGCGAGTTCATGAGCAGTTAATGGAGAAGTCAGACACAAAGCGGCTACGAAAACTGATGCAAAGATGCACTTATGGTATCGGTCCGGATGCTCTGTTTAGTTGCACATCAAAAACTCCTGGCCGGCATCAATTATCTGCCAATGGAATGTAAACCGATTAATATAATTCTAAAATCAACAACTAGAAAAGGTTTCTTGATACTTACATCATCTATTATCATATCATTGTTAATGAGATCCCGAAGACTTTTCCTTGTTACAACGCCACCTAACTTATTGGTGTACACGATCTCGTCGGTTAGTCATTCGCTCAAAAAAAAATTTATAATAATTTGGTCATCTTCGACCGTTGTGTTGGGCTTTGATGTGCCCACTGTCTTCGATGACTTTCTAGGACGGGTTGTCTCATAAGAATCTCCTCTGACCTTGGATGCCTTTCGCTTCCTCGGCTCTTTTTTAACCCTCTTAACAAGCGAAGGCATTCCAACGATTTCTATGTCCACATCATCGCCCTTTGGCATAGGGGTGCCAAGTTTATTATCAGATTTGGACTCCTCTTGGCCCTCCGTAGAATGCCCCTCCCCCCTCTTCTCCTCCTCTTTATTTTCATTCCCATGCTCTGTTTTATCGTCCAAGGAATCCCCTTCCAATCTCTTCTCCTCTATTTTGCAATCCCCGTCTCAGTTGGACACTCGGAGGAATGGTCCTCCTCCATCTTCTTCTCCTCAGTATTTCCTTTCCCAGGCTTGAGAAGACACTCCAGGGAATGCCCCTCCTCTATCTTCCCGTCTCCCTTGTCCTCCTCATTTATTGCATTGCTTTCCTTTCTAAGCAATGAACTGAGGAGGCTCTCAGCAATGGACAGCATGTGCCTGACATCGTCGAGTTGATCCTTAACGCAGGCCAATTCAATCCTCAACTCGGCACAGCTTGCGCAGTGCTCTGTTGGTTCAGGCGATGCTACTGTCTGTTGATGAGAAGCCAGCGCTCCTTTGATAGTGGTACAGTAGCTCCCTCCAACTGCAAAGCAAGATGATAAACAAATTAATATTAAGTAAAAATATTAACACATTAAGTGAAAAAATATGGTCAGAGCAATGAAGCAATGTATTAGCTTACCAAGTCGTGAGGCTGCATGTTGGCAACCCGAACCGACTGGATCTTCATTTGGTTGTCATACAACTTCAACAGCCGGGCAGTTTATCGGGATATGCTGGTGCTCGCATTGATGTATGCTCGAGGAACCACGCCTGAATATGATAATTTTTGGATATAAAAAATAAAATATTAACAAAGAAATTATACTAAGGACACTATTTCTGCATCTCAATAATCCTTACCATCAGCGCTGTCGAGCATCCGAACAGGGTAGGCTGCCTCCTAACCTTTTTGCTCTCTTTGAGTGGACCGGATCATCGGAACGCAAGCAAGCAGCTACTTCTGGGAGAGCCAGAACAATCAACTCCTTGAATGCCGAAGCCCAGTCGATCCTATCCAGTTGACTTAAGTCATCCAAGTGCTGGATGAGATACCGTGGACATATCTGATTAGACTTTGGAGCCAAAAACATGTCAAACATGTAGGCGATCCAAAGTCTGATGGTTTCCTCGACATCCTTCTGTACCTTAGATGATCGGAGTCAAAATATTAACTTCTCCAAACCTTCTTGACGAAGATCTAAACCCTGGCCAAATCGTCTGAACAACCTTCCGTTGAACAACTGGCTGGACGTGTCGATCTTCTTCCCATGAGCTGGAAGACCCAGAATAAGTGCGACTTCGTCGGCACTAAATAGAATCGGCTTGCCACAAAAAATGAACTCGTCGCCTCCATTGTGACATCTTATGATGTCTGCTAGCAGTCGCCCGTCGACTGTGAACGTCTGCATGTCGACGAAGGCACCAAATGGGGTCCTTCGAATAAGTTTTGTATGATGTCTAGTAAACCCCATCTTCCAAACCTTCTGAACGTATACGGCCGGCCTGCAACTATTCTAAACAACTGGGAAGCCTTTACTCGGGGGACTGGAATAATTTTCATGTCATCTAAAACAGGGGGTAAAACATATTTGTCAGCTGGGTGCCATTATGTATGAACTAGGTGTCATGACATTTTAAGAGAGGATGTCATAATATCTTAACAAAGAGATAAACATACCTGAAGGAGACGTATCCTCATTCGAATGAAGAACGATGTCCTTGCTTTGTTCCGCCATTTTCTCCTTCTGGTTCTTCTTTGTTCGCGGTCTTCGTCCACAAACGAAAGCACTCATCTCCATGAATGAAGTAGATGGAAGAAAGAACTGTGGAAAAAATTTAGGACACCAGTGGCTTCTCGAGCAACAAATGAAGGACCTCTAGAGTTCAGAAATTTTTTATGCCGACCTCAGAGAAATATGAAAGGACACTAGGAGCGCCACGATCATATCACTGATACGCAAACCCGTAGGAACCGGCCACGTTATGCAACTTTTCTCGAAAAGATGGCATAGCTGAGTTACTAGGGTGTCGTCAATTACAACTAGGGTGACGTCAAAATTCCGCCTAGTTCAAATATATCGTAGTGGTGTCATAAGTTTATACTAAGGGTGTCGTAACATTTCAACTGGGGTGTCATGAACGTAACCCCATGAAACAACTTACGATACCCCAGCTCTCATCTGACGACACCCTAGCTTTAAGGCAAGGACACCCGTGCCGGGACTTGTTAAGGTGGGGACCTACGACATCCCTAACTTAGGCTGTTATGATACCCCAGCTTTCATCTGACGAAACCCTAGCTTTAGCGCGACGACACCCGTGCGGGGACTGTTAAGGCGGGGACCGACGACATCCTCGACTTAGGCTGTTACCGATACCCCAGCTCTCATCTGACGACACCATAGCTTTAAGGCGATGACACCCGTGCCAGGACTTGTTAAGGCAGGGACCGATGACATTCCCGACTTAGGCTGTTATGACACCCTAGCTCTTATCTGACGACACCCTAGTTTTAAGGCGACGACACCCGTGCGAGACTGTTAAGGCGGGGACCGACGACATCCCCGAATTAGGCTGTTACGACACCCCAGCATGGGTATCGTAGCATTGGTGCTAGGGTGTCGTAAGGTTTAAACTGGGGTGTCGTAAAGCATTTTTGGCCGAATTCCTCATCGGGTGTCGCGGGGCTTCTCTCCATGGCCAGTTATAAGCACGGGTGTCATAGAATTGGTGCTAGGGTGTCGTAAGGTTTAAACTGGGGTATCGCGAAGGATTTTTGGCAAAATTCCTCCTGGGGTGTCGCGGGGCTTCTCTCCATGGTCAGTTACAAGCACAGGTGTCGTAGCATTATCGCTAGGATGTCGGAAGGTTTCAACTGGGGTGTTGCGAAGGATTTTCGGCCGAATTCCTCATGGGGTGTCGCGGGGCTTCTCTCCATGGCCAGTTATAAGCATGGGTGTCGTAGCATTGGTGCTAGGGTATCGTAAGGTTTAAAGTGGGGTGTCGCGAAGGATTTTCGGCAGAATTCCTCCTGGTGTGTTACAGGGCTTCTCTCCATGGTCAGTTATAAGCACGGGTCATAGTATTGTTGCTAGGATGTCGTAAGGTTTCAATTGGGGTGTTGCAAAGGATTTTTGGTAGAATTCAGCCGAATTCCTCCTGGGGTGTCGTGGGGCTATACTCCAGCGTCCGTTATAAGCACGGGTGTCGTAGCATTGTCGCTTGGGTGTCTTAATGTTTCAACTGCAGCGTCGTAGATCTTTTTTTGGGTGAACATAAACTTGGGTGTCGTAATACTTCTGACCTATTTCCTCTTGGGATATCGTAAAGCTTATCCGTTCAGCATGCATTTAAACCATGGGCATCAAGTGGCCGATTGAATAATTGGAAAGTGCTCATTCCGTCATGCGAGGAGAGACACTCCGATTTACTATAACAAAGACACTAGCATGGCCAATACTTGTCCGAATCAGGGATTGGAACACTGAGTTCGACGAGATTTGGTTTCCTGACACTCTCTTCAGTAATGGTTTCTGTCCCCCATCCCCCAACTCGACGGCTATAAAAGGGGAAAGGATGAGTTTGCCTACAACCATAGGAAGGGTAGACACATCGGAGGTAGTTTAAGAAGGTTTTAAGAAAGCTTCACCCATGACGACATCGGAGGTAGACGAGCTGGCTATCGCCTTTAGCATGAAACTTCGGCTCGATGGCTCCGACGAAATGTGGAAAAGCAAACTGCCAAGGGAACATTGAAGACCGACTCTGGTGGATCTCCGAAATTCCTTTTTGAGCATACAAGTGAGAAGAAGAGAAAGGGAGGAGACCATAGAGGTCCATCTGGAAATGCAAAAAGCGTTTATGTATAAAATTGTAACGAAATTTTGCAATGACTAATATATTATAGATGAACTTGCGACTGCTTCGATGCTACTGTGTTTTAACAGTAAATCTAGGGTATCGTAGCTTTATTACGATTACGATTGATTTCTTTTGAGATGTCGTAAAGCTTTTTACCTACACATGAACGGATGTCTTAGGTTTGTAACTAGGGTGTCATACTATTTTAGCTTGGATGTCGTCAATGGTTTTCGACCGATTTCCTTCTGGGATGTCGTAAAGTTTTCTTCTAAGTGTGAACAGGTGTTTTAGGTTTGTAACTAGGATGTCGTACTATTTCAGCTTGGATGTTGTCAATGGTTTTCGGCCGATTTCCTCCTACGATGTCACGAGGCTGTTCTTTAGCGTCTGGTGTAAGGCCACATGTGTCGTAAGTTTAAACCTACGGTGTCTTAACGGTAAAGCTGGGGTGTTCCGAGCAATTTCCTGAACGGTGTCTTAGGTTATAACTAGGGTGTCATACTATTTCAGCTGGAATACATCACTGATTTTCGGCCGATTTCCTCCTGGGGTGTCGCGGGGCTTCTCTCCATGGTCCGTTATAAGCACGGGTATCGTAGCATTGGTGCTAGGGTGTCGTAAGGTTCAACTGGGGTGTCACGAAGGATTTTCGACCGAATTTCTCCTGGGGTGTCGCGGGGCTTCTCTCCATGGTCAGTTATAAGCACGGGTGTTGTAGTATTGGTGCTAAGGTGTCGTAAAGTTTCAACTTGGGTGTCGCGAAGGAGTTTCGGCCGAATTGCTCCTGGGTCGTAGCATTTATATAGGGTGTCGTAAGGTTTTAACTGGGGTGTCGCGAAGGATTTTCGACCGAATTCCTCCTGGGGTGTCGCGGGGCTTTTCTCCATGGTCAGTTATAAGCATGGGTGTCGTAGCATTGGTGCTAGGGTGTCGTAAAGTTTCAACTTGAGTGTCGCGAAGGATTTTCGGCTGAATTGCTCCTGGGGTCATAGCATTGTCGCTAGGTATCGTATGGTTTCAACTGGGGTGTCACGAAGGATTTTCGGCCGAATTCCTCATGGGGTGTCGTGGGGCTTCTCTCCATGGCTAGTTATAAGCACAGGTATCGTAGTATTGGTGCTAGGGTGTCGTAAGGTTTTAAACTGGGGTGTTACAAAGGATTTTCGGCAGAATCCCTGGGGTCACGAGCCTTCTCTCCATGGTCAGTTATAAGCACGGGTATCGTAGCATTGTCGCTAGGATGTTGTAAGGTTTAAACTGGGGTGTCGCAAAGGATTTTTGACCGATTCCTCATGGGTGTCGCTGGGCTTCTCTCCATGGCCAGTTATAAGCACGGTGTTGTAGCATTGGTGCTAGGGTATTGTAAGGTTTAAACTAGGGTGTTGCCAATGATTTTTGACCAAATTCACGTGGGTATCGCGGGGCTTCTCTCCATGGTCAGTTTATAAGTACGGGTGTTCGTAGCATTGTCGCTAGGGTGTCATAAGGTTTCAATTGGGGTGTTGTAAAGGATTTTCAGCCGAAATCCTTGTGTGGTGTCGCGGCTGTTCTCTTCAGAGTTGTAAAGTGAGGATACTAGAGCTATATGGACAGGAAATAACAGGGAATATAGCCGAGACACTCCGACGACACCCTAGTTATAAGGAAGTTACCTGCGCATTAAACGGTTTCCTAATGCATTAACTTCCTCTAACGATAAAAATAGTTGGTGTAATAAAGGAGCTTTACAAAGAAGTGGAAACAAGGACTTTTACTTCCTGCTGCGGATTATATTTTCTCTAGAAGTTTTGTACAAAGACTTTAGTAGCTACGTATTCCAGCCTCGAAGCTGAAATTTTCTTCCGATCGGACTCTCAGAGCGAGGGCTCAGGATCTTGCTCAAACCTTAGACTGATTCCTTGCATCCGAAAGCCAGAGTGAGGGGGAAGAAAGAGTTTTTCTTGCTCAGATGTAATCCAAGAAAAAATGACGGTAGAAGTAGGCTGGAGGGAAAGGACATTTTTGTCTGTATAATTTTAAAATAAAGGCAAAGCGCTTTTAATGGCCATCACTATCAGAATGTAACATCGTAGCAGAGTCATACCGTTCTGCATCGTCAGCCACGTAGGATCCACGTGGACCAATCAGGAGAGGCGGTGCAGCCCACGTAGGACTTGCTGCACCAAAGGCGGTGCAGCCCACGTAGAACTTACTGCACCGAAGGCGGTGTACAAAGACTTTTCCATTTAAATTAACCTACTTTGGGCTCGTTGAAGTCCCGATGAGGAAAGGTCTAGATTTTTTTTGGGGCTTGAATTTCAAACCACTTTGTTATGAAGTTGAAGCAAAGGTCAAGAAAGTGTAGACTATAACCCTAGTCATTTATTTGATTAGCCAGTTTCTTAGAGATAGATATTTTTATTTTTATTTTTATTTTTGGCCTTTGCATATTTAGGGGTCTTTGTTAAACTAAAATTTCACTCTATGTTATTATTATTTTCAATCTTTAAAGTTAAATTATGTGAAATGAAGAAGCTATTAGATATTACTTTCATATTTTCAATTGGATGTCATTATAAGTCAATCGGTGGCCGTTGTCATTTATGTAGTTATGTAACATTAGGTGTGATCACCAATCGGATTTGATATTGATTCCATGGGATATTAACATTATTAAATTTAAATATTGAAAAACAAATGACACGACAAATGTTATCATAATAGCATTAGCATCTCCTAATCCAAATAACATAGATCAATTTTAGGAATTCTATCCACTCTATCATTTGATTAATGAAATTGCTATAATATTTTAAACAATAGGAGGAAATGAAGTCAAAAATAATTGTATATTTTATAATTTTGAAGAAGCCAAGCAAAAAAAAAGTTATAATTTATTATTACTCAAAATAAATTTGACTAAACAAATTATTGTATGGAATATTTTTTTATCATATCGTATAATGCCTATTGATATAATCTCTCTTTTAGATCAAATTTTATGACGTTGCATATTATCATGGATTAAAGTTGATTTTCAAGAAATTAACTTTGCTATCAACATTTTCTTATAAAAATGTGATGACACTAAAATATTCTTAACTAGGGAGCCATCAATACGTTATGTTATGAATGCCCTTTATACATTCTAAATTTTAAGATTTACTAAGTGGAATGATTGATCGAAAGTGAAAATTTGCAATCATAAATATTATGATGTAAATCTAATGTGGCAATTCATGTTTATGAAAGTGACAGAACATAACAAATGAATATGATAAATATTTTTGTTTAAAATATATATAATATAACAAATAAATATTATAAATATTTTTATTTAATATTTTGTCAAATTATAGTTTCGCATGGCTTTCATGCTGCTTCCCTTCTAAAGCAAAATTCCTTCTTCCTTTTCGACATCTTGTATCGAGCTTTGTCTTAGTATTAAAATACGTGGGGAGGACAAGAAAGTAAATCTATATTTTTTATTAAAAAAAGAAACTTTAAAACCATCATTGTATAAGTTGCTAAGGGGGTTTTAGTTGCCTTAACTTTGTATAGATTAATTATCCTTGTGTCGGCTTATTTTGGGTTATATAATGCTTAAAGCTCATTTGTTAGTCCAATTAACTTCGTTAGCGAAATCAAAATTACATGGTTAAAAAATTCGAGTGGGAGTTAATTAGTAGCAAGTAAACTTGACTTATAAGTACATAATACTTTTGTTTTCTATCCAATGTAATACTTTCTTTTCCATCTAAACATGGAATTATTTTTGAGGTATTACAATCTTGCCTTCTTATAATGCGACATCCTTTTCGCATATCATAAGTTAGTTAGAATTTACCTTTGAGTCGATTGTTGGTGATGCAAAAGTAGCTTCATGCCATAGCGAAACTTTACCACCGTCCCATGAGTAGCCCTTTTTTATTCCCCATAGGTAATTCTTTCCTCATCCTTAATAACTTTTGTACACTCAGATCAGCTTTAATACCATTTGTAACATCTCAAGCCTACCTAGTGGATTCTTTTATTATACTTACCAACTTTCTTGCACGGATTCTAATACCATTTGTAATGCTACAAGTCCATTTACTAGTCGAATTAACCTCGTTAACAAACCGAAACTATAAGGCTAAAAAAACTCAAATAAAAATTTATTGATAGCAAATGAATTTAAATTATAAATATATAATATTTTTTATTTAATCTAATTTTTTATGATATTATTTTTGAGTATTCCAGTGCCCTCTTCCTCCCTACATGCATGCTCCCCCTCCTGTCAACCCTAGATTTTCCGCATCACTCTATGTTGGGTGGTGGCAGATGGTGGCTACCTAAATGATAAGACTGAGGCTAGAGTTATACTCTATGTCCTTAAGACAATTTCGTCCCGCAATGGTGCTCACGGTCAGTATGACGATTGTCTCCCAGGATACAACAGTCTCCTTTTGATGAAAGCAGCACTACAATTCACCAAAATATCGAACCAAGAATGCAACTCTCTTTTCAATGCACTATTGCTATACTATCCTTAGGAAAGTATGCAAATGCCTAAGAGAGAAGAACTCAATTCGGAATGGAATTGGATGATGAAATGAGAGGGTCTAGTCCTATTTATAGTTTTTAGATGCCCTTTGGAAGCAACCTTACGAATTAATTAATTCGAATTCTTTTGATCAAAGGATGTTTGATAAGCCCATTCACTTCGTGATTTTAGATCATGTTAGATCAGATAAGCCTTTTCATGGCTGTGATCTGAAGATCTGAAGATCAGATAAGCCCTTTCATAATTGTGATCTGATGATCACGTTATCAGATAACATCGATCAAACTTATCAACGTCGATTCTTTATCTTTATCACAACCGTGATTCCTTATCATCAGTTGACTGGTCAACCAACCTCCAGTTGACTGGTCAACCTTTGTCAAATCAACGCATGATCAATTGATCAGCGATCACCAATGGTTGATCAATCCAACATCGTTTGATCTCAGCCCCTCATCTCAATCCTGATCAGTTTCTACCGTCTGATCTTCATCATCAAAAAGATTAAAGCCCCTCAAGCTCCTCGCGACGATGCGTACGTGCGAAGTGCAAAGTGCTACAAAGCGCCCATTGCGCCCTTCGCACACGCGCGTGCGCGTGCGCGTGCGTGAGGGTCTCCTTCTGGTGAGCCGAAGGAACACAAGCTTAAGGAGGAGGTTTCCATATAAGTGAACCTTCCTTCCTTGTTCTTTTCGATGTGGGACTAAATGTCCCCGCAATTTCTCATTCACATACATAAGGGGTTAATGGGCTTTCAAGGCCCATTAGGGTTTTCATGACCTATTTTGGCCCATTACCCAACAATCCCCCACATGAATGGAAATTGGACTTAGATCAAAGATTAGCAAAGATTGGCAAGGCAAACCCCCACATAAAAGGATTTTAATGCAAATGAATATGCAGACACACTAAAGAGAGTATAATGGGATGAAGTTGTATCGGGATAGGTAGCTTGTGGCTTTGAACCTTCCTTAGTGAGTTGTTATCGAGTTTACTTGCTAAAAGGTGAACGCGATGTCTTGAACCTTTCAGCGTTTTGTGTAAACTAAGACAATAACAATCACGCAACTTCTTCCCGAGCATTCTTTTGGTTCTCATGGTTGTGTTCATTTTGGCCCCGAACAACTCCTGGTCTCATGAGTGCTTCAGAGAATTAAACCTTAAAATTCTCATAGAATTGGCCCAGTTCACACTCACATAGGTGATTCTTATTAAGAGTATCCTGCTATACCCCACATGATGTTCATGTCATAAGAATCATTAAAAGCAATGCTTATCCTAGTACCTTTAGCAGGTAGCACCAATTATCATAGGAATGAGTAGGATTGTACATCCTTAGTGCTATCAAGTCTCTTCATAATTTAGTTGTCCCTTTTGAACCTAGATCTTGGGATCTCCAGTCAGCTAGGTTGGGTATCCACTATGAAGATTTTTCAGTTATAGGTTTTAAACCCATTCCCCTCGATAAACAGTTTACTTGATCTCTTGGTAACCCCTTTGTTAATGGATCCGCTAGGTTTTTCTTTGACTGAACATAGTCAATAGAAATTACACCAATTTCAAGTAACTGCTTAATGGTATTATGTCTGCGACGTATATGTCTAGACTTACCATTATATATCTTATTCTGTGCTCTGCATATTGCCGATTGACTATCACAATGTATGCATATTGCAGACACAGGCTTTGGCCAACATGGAATATCTTCTAAAAGGTTTCGAAGCCATTCTGCTTCTTCAGCTGCCTTTTCTAAGGCAATAAACTCAGATTCCATAGTGGATCGAGCTATACATGTTTGCTTAGAAGATTTCCATGACACAGCACCTCCTCCTAAGGTGAATACATATCCACTTGTGGATTTTGTATCTTCTGTGTTAGATATCCAATTAGCATCACTGTATCCTTCTAATACAGCTGGATATCTTGAATAATGTAATCCATAACTTAGGGTATATCGCAGATATCTTAATACCCTTATTAGAGCTGTCCAATGATTTGGACCTGGATTACTTGTAAATCTACTCAACTTATTGACAGCATATGCTATGTCAGGACGAGTACAATTCATGACATACATTAAACTGCCAATTATACGTGAGTATTCCAATTGAGATATGGGTTCTCCAGTATACTTAGCCAAATGTAGATTAACATCTACAGGTGTTTTCACCGGGCTAGTATCATACTTTTTATACTTATTTAATATTTTCTCAATATAATGAGATTGAGATAATATTATTTCCTCAGATGTTCTAGTGATTCGAATCCCTAGTATAACATCTGCAACACCCATATTTTTCATATCAAAATGTTTGATCAACATTTTCTTTGTCTGTTTAATCATTTCAGTATTACTACCAATGATTAACAGGTCATCTACATATAAGCAGATTATCACATACCCTTCAGGCAGGGTTTTGGCATATATTTTGTCACATTCATTTATTTTGAATCCATTTGATAACATTACATTATCAAATTTTATATGCCATTGTTTAGGTGCTTGCTTTAATCCATATAAGGATTTAACAAGTCTACACACCTTCTTTTCTTTCCTGGAACAATAAATCCCTCAGGTTGTTCCATGTATATTTCTTCATCTAATTCACCATTCAGAAAAGCAGTTTTAACATCCATTTGATGAATTTCAAGATTGTTAATGGCTGCAAAAGCGATTAACATTCTTATAGATGTTATTCTACTTACTGGTGAATAGGTATCAAAGAAGTCTATACCTTCTTTCTGTTTGAAGCCCTTAGCCACTAATCTGGCTTTATACTTGTCAATTGATCCATCAGCTTTAGCTTTTTCTTAAAAATCCACTTGCACCCTAAAGGTTTCATACCAGATGGTAGGTCTACCAACTCCCAGGTATGATTATGCATGATGGACTCAATTTCATTATTGACAGCTTCTTTCCAAAAGGGTGCTTCTGGATTAGACATTGCCTCTTGAATGTCTGAGGTTCATCTTGTAACATATAAGTTACATAATCAGGACCAAAAGACTTTGCTATTCTTGGTCTCTTACTGCGTCTAGGTTCATCTTCAGGATATTCATCCTGATGACTACTACTAGCAGTATTATCATAAGTTCTTTTATTTGAACTTATTTCTAATTTCCTTTTGCTTGGAAATATATCTTCAAAGAATGTTGCATTCCTTGATTCCATGATTGTATTTATCTGTATATCAGATATATCTGATTTATGTACTAGAAAGCGATATGCACTACTATTATGTGCATAGCCGATAAATATACAATCAACAGTTTTAGGTCCTATTTTGACCTTTTTGGGGTCCGGAATAGCTACTTTAGCTAGACACCCCCACACTCTTAAGTAATTATAAGAAGGCTTCTTTCCTTTCCATAACTCATATGGTGTAACATCCTTCTTCTTAAGAGGTATCTTGTTAAGAATATGATTTGCTGAGAGAATTGCTTCTCCCCATAAATTCTGCGGTGTACCAGAATTTATTAACATAGCATTCATCATTTCTTTTAATGTGCGGTTTTTACGTTCCGCAATTCCATTAGATTGAGGTGAGTAAGGAGCAGTAGTTTGATGAATAATGCCATGCTCTTGACAGAATTTGTCAAAAGGTGCATCGTATTCACCACCTCTATCACTCCTTATGGCCTTAATCCTTTTTCCAAGTTGATTTTCAACTTCATTCTTATAACATTTAAACACTTCTAAAGCCTCATCTTTAGACTTTAGTAGATACACATAGCAGTATCTTGTTGAATCATCTATAAATGTTATAAAATACTTTTTACCTCCTCTAGTTTGAATTGACTTTAAATCACATAGATCACTGTGAATTAAGTCAAGAGGTTCAGTATTTCTTTCAACTGATGGAAATGGTGTTTTTGCTAACTTAGCTTCAACACACACTTCACACTTGTAATGTGGATCGATTTCATGATTAGGTAATAATTCTAATTTCATTAATTTTCGTAATGAATTAAAATTTACATGTCCTAATCTATCATGCCATAGACAAGAAGAGTCAACCATATAAGCAGAAGAAGATGCTTTATTCATTTCAAGGTTTCTGTGTACAGTCATTACATTGACCTTGAATAAACCATTATTCAAGTAACCCCTTCCTATAAATATACCCCCCTTTGTGAGTACAAATTTATCAGACTCAAAACCATCCTAAAGCCATGTTTGCTTAGGAGGGAGCCTGATATGAGATTCTTCCGGATGTCAGGGACATGTAGCACATCATTCAGTAGAAGCTCCTTGCCAGATGTCATTTCATAACAATGCGGCCAATTCCTTCTATCTTGGATGTCGCGGAGTTACCCATGAACAGATTTCTGCCATTGATAGGAGTATATGATGAGAACATACTCTTATCAGAGCAGACATGTCTGGTAGCTCCAGTGTCTATGTACCACTCATTTGCTTTGTCAACCATGTTTGCTTCAAATACAACTGCTGACAGCATCATCTCGGATATCTCTTTGGATAGGGATTCAGTCATGTTGACCTCTTTCTTTTCTTTATCCTTGAAACGGCAGTCCTTGGATTTGTGTCCTTGCTTACCACAAACAAAGCACTTTCCCTTGAATTTATATTTCTTTGGATTGCCCTTCTTCTGTTTAAAGCCTTCGCCTGGAAACTTGCGTTTCTTCTTCCCTTCTATGAGGTTGGCCTTTGGCTCAGCAGGTTGTCCTCCTGCCTTCTTTTCTTGGCTCTTATTGTCCTCCTCGATCCTTAGGCGGACAATTAGGTCTTCAAGTCCCATCTCCTTCCGCTTGTGCTTCAGGTAGTTCTTGAAGTCCTTCCATAATGGTGGTAGCTTCTCTATGATAGCTGCTACCTGAAATGACTCGCTAAGAGACATTCTCTCTGCATGTATCTCATGCAGGATGATCTGGAGCTCTTGGACTTGCTCCATAACTGTTTTGTGGTCGACCATTTTGTAGTCTAGGAACCTTCCAACCACAAATTTCTTGTGTCCAGCATCCTCTATTTGTACTTTTTATCTAGGGATGCCCATAACTCCTTGGCAGTAGCAATACTACTGTACACATTGTACAGGGTATTGTCCAGACCATTGAGTATATAATTCTTGCAAAGGAAGTCTGAGTGCTTCCATGCCTCCACCGCAGCAATGACTTGCTTGTCGGTCTCCCCTTCCTTCAGGACAGGCGGATCTTCATTCAATACTCTGACTAGATTCAGAGTTGTGAGGTAGAACAGCATCTTCTGTTGCCACCTCTTGAAGTCAGTGCCGGTAAACTTCTCCGGCTTCTCGGCTTGAACGGATGTATGCATGGTAGCCATCTGCAGCAGCACTTCTGGAGGACGGAAATTGTCTTAAGATTGTTGGGTGTGTGGCAGATGGTGGCTACCTACTTGAATCAGACTGAGGCTAGAGTTATACTCTATGTCCTTAAGACAATTTCGTCCCGCAATGGTGCTCACGGTCAGTATGACGATTGTCTCCCAGGATACAACAGTCTCCTTTTGATGAAAGCAGCACTACAATTCACCAAAATAATCGAACCAAGAATGCAACTCTCTTTTCAATGCACTATTGCTATACTATCCTTAGGAAAGTATGCAAATGCCTAAGAGAGAACTCAATTCGGAATGGAATTGGATGATGAAATGAGAGGGTCTAGTCCTATTTATAGGTTTTTTAGGTGCCCCTTGGAAGCAACCTTACGAATTAAATTAATTCGAATTCTTTTGATCAAGGATGTGATAAGCCCATTCACTTGATATTTTCAGATCGTGATCTTCAGATCATCTGATAAGCTGAAGATCAGATAAGCCCTTCCAGATAATTGTGATCTGATGATCACGTTATCAGATAACGTCTTTGATATACTTTTCTACACCGTTCGATTTGACTTATCAACCGTATGATCGACGGGTGCCTTATCAACTGATCGAAGGACACCTTATCACCAATCGACGATCAACGTGCCTTATCAAACCGTTGACTGGTCAACCGTTGACTGGTCAACCTCAATCATCACACCGATCGGATCATCAAATCGTTGATCTCAGCCCCTCATCTCAATCCTGATCAGTTTCTACCGTCTGATCTTCATCATCAAAAAAATTACGATGCGCACGTGCGAAGTGCAAAGTGCGCCTACAAAGCGCCCATTGCGCCCTTCGCACACACGTGCGCGAGGGTGATGCATCAAGCTCTCCACTATGGTGAGCCGAAGGAACACAAGCTTAAGGAGGAGGTTTCCATATAAGTGAACCTTCCTTCCTTGTTTTTTCGATGTGGGACTAAATGTCCCCGCAATTTCTCATTCACATACATAAGAGGTTAATGGACTTTCAAGGCCCATTAGAGTATTCAAGGCCTATTTTGGCCCATTAGTCAGCACTCTATGCTTATAATACGACTTTTGCTGCATTCGTTGGCCAGGGATGAGTTCCGAAGAGAGCTCTTCAGCACAATCCGAGATGCGACCAAGCCTTCGCCGTTGCAGGTAACACCGACATCATAACTGAGATTCTTCTCTGTTTGCTGGTAAAATCATTCATACGAGCATCCAAAGAGTGGTTCTCTCTCTCATTCCAAGTTTAGCTTCCCTTGGTCATGAGCACTCTTGCCGAAAGGAAACCATCCCAACTCCCTCGGTTGATTTTGGAATCTCATCAGCAGAGTGCTCTTGCCGCCATCTTGACGTGATATCATTTATGTTTAGTTTCCACAGCATCTGTCCCCATGGAGCATCAAAACTTATCAGATCGATATTGATGGAAGAACGACCACCAAAATTCAAACATAATAACTTCAAGAACCGCACTCATCTGTTTTTGTCTGTTCTGTTCTTTTCTTTTTATAGGTTGGAATCTTCTCTTTAGTGCTAGTGACGTGCTTGTTGGAAGAAAGTATGAGCTTTCTTATGATTAAAGCTAGTTTTAAATCCTAACAAATTTCTCCTTTAATAAGCAGAATTAGTTTTCTTTTAAAATTTTAATAAACTTTATCTTTAATACTAAGGATTAGTTATTAATGAGTGAATAGAATTAGGCTTTTAATTCTTGTGTAACATGAATTTTAAATGTTGTAGAATATGATTATCCTTTTTTTTTTTTGTACAAGCCTATGATCTGATGCAAAGACAGTCTAAGAGATCAAAACCAAAAAACTCCTAAAGGGATAGAGGGATCCCATCTTCTTGAGACCATGACCATCCAGCGGAATGCTATGCAACAAACTAGGTAATCCAATCAGCCGCTGTGTTCGCCTTTCGATAGACATGGTAGAGTAAAACTGCCATCAAACCTGTAGAAACCTCTCGGCGCATCGCAGAGCTTCAGTCTATATTGAATCCAACTGATGACTACCGAAGAGTTCCTTCGACGATAATCCTCTCAGTGCTTGGTCGCTCTAGTGATGCCATCCCATAGCGCTCTAAGCTCAACACATGGGACAAAAGGCTCATGAAGGAAAGTACCCTCGATCTTCAGAATCCTCCCTCAGTCATTCCGAATAATATATCTTGCTGTCTATTACACCTCGAACATATCATCAAAATTTACCTTAATAAATTCAGTGGGGCTCCCAAAAGATGTAGATTATCCTGCGAGCCACTGGGAAGCAGCATGAGAGTTTCAGAAATTTGGATGATACTTTGCTGTCAAGCATCTACCTTTCTAGAGCATCCGATGGGCCGAAATGATCTCATCCTTTAAAGTACTATATTTATAAATAATCAGATCTGATAAACAATGCATGGTCAAACCTCTTGATCAGAACTCTGTCAAGATACTAAAGAAAAGGATGTAGCCGTTACCGGCATCCCCGGGTGATTAATATTTCGACACGGTCATTTGCCATCATGTCATCAGTTATCACAACTAAACTAACAGGGAAATGGTAAATTATAATAGGATAAAGTAATGAGAGTAAAAGAAAGAAAGGTGGCAAATTGCATCAAGGTTCAATTTTTTTCGATAGATTAATTACAACGATTATAATATAGCGGAAGATGATAGGGAAATAATAATACTGTTTTCAAATTATTCCGGCCTCAATGGGACCCCAAGCCTAGATTCTGAACCAGGCCCAATGCTAAATCCGACCACAATTATCGATAGATATCAGGATTAGGATCGTCGGCGCTCGTCGACAGCGCTTTGCCCTCTCTCATCCTCTTTTTTTTCCATCGCATAAAAATCTCTTCACCTCTCCGTCCGAATTCGGGTCGAGGCCTCCTCCATCGCTTTGAGAGACTTCGTTTCGCTGCTCCATTTCCCCCATAAATCTACAGGGATTTGCACCTCTCGATTCCCCCCTTTCCCCTCCTCCAATGGCCGCCGCCGCCGCGTCGCTCGCGGTTCCGGGCACTCGCCCCGTTGTTTGTGTGTCATCCGCACCGCGGTCTGCGGTGGCGCCGGTTTCCGCATCTCTTGGCCTCCGGAGAACGGGGCTGTTGCCGGAATTTAGAGGTTTGAGGATCGCTCGGCGCCCTCCTAGGGCTCCATCCGCAGCCAGCTTGGCGACTAAGAAGGGCCTTCGTCGTGGGTCGGTTGTCTGTGAGGCGCAAGGGACCGCTATAGAGGGTAAAGCTTTTTTACTTTGTAATGTGTTTATCTCAAAGAAACATCATTTCGATTTTTTTTTTTTTTTGTATTTTATTTTCTCGTGGTTTCTTGTTCGATCGGTGACCTCGACCTAGGACGTGTGGGGTATTTTTTTTTTTTTTTTGTAATGGATTTAAATCGATACTGTAATTTCTCGAATGGATTTAGGAGGGGAAAAAAGAAATCTTGGATTTTTCTCGATTATTATGGTTAAATGATCAAGTAACAAAGATTCCTTTTACAATCATGCGGCCATGAGTGAGATAATTGTTGTCGTCTTTTATCATAGCGAAGCTAATTGAATAAAAAGGTTATTTTTTCGCCTAATCCATTGATTTTATCAGCATAAAGGTAATAGCTTTTGCTGTCTACATTGATCCTATTTTCCTTCTTGTGATATGAGAATTTCATGGTGATATTGGCATCTTTGGATTTCAAGGAAGCAAAATAGTTAAGTTAATTGCAACCTCATTTGATATGTAAAGCCACCAATTCCTTGATTAATTGTGCTCACAACTCTGAATAACTTGGTGTGATTCTCCAAATTTAGCTATTTAATGGTGTTGCTGTTTCCTTTTTGTTCTTTTCTCTCTTTTAAGTGGTGGGTTCATATGGCTAGGAATATGTGTTGCTTTGAAGCTATTCGCTTCTTTGAGAGAAAAGTCAGGTGTTTTTTACCCCTTACTTCCTCACTCTTTAATAAAAGTAGAAATAGTGTGACAGAAAAGTTGAGGAGCAAATGTGCAAAAGTATGATATAAGCTAATTATGATGCATTTGGCTGGATCACATATTAAAACTAAAATTGAAGCTCTATATAATTATATTAATTTAAATCTCTTTTACAAAGACATTAAGATATAATCTCTTTGATACATTTTGTATAGCTGATTTAATATAAATTGTCTCTTTAAGGTTTTTGTTGCTATTCACATTAAATCAAGAAAATAATATAAAACAATGGTGATTAAAATGGGAATTATCTAGTTTGTGAGGTGTTGGAAAATATTGGAATGATTGTTAGATGCTTTTGTAGTCTATATGCATGCATGCATGTGTTGCGAGCCCCAATCATAATAATAAATAAATAAAGAAAATAAAAATAATTATGATCACTTCGAGGGATCATGCTTCTAGATAACCACTTCGAGGGGATTGGATTTTCTGATAATCACTTTAAGGGGGTTGAGCCTTCAAATAGAAGAAAACCTATAATATTATTTCATCATAAAAAAGCCATAAGGATTGTTACATATTTATAGGGTTGAAACCCTAATTATTCAAAAAAAATCTAATACGATTAATTATACAAGGAAAACTCCTCCATGTCACCAATTTATAACTAAGAAAATATATCAATGAATGAGATTAGAAATTCTATTAATAACTAGATCCTCCAAATTAAGGAAATCTTATAGATTCGAAAGGATCCCTAAAATTAGGGAATCTTAAAGGCATGCTTTTGAGCATTTTCATGTGCTCATGCAATTATACATTTATATGACAGTAGATAATGATGGAGCTAAAATTTGCTCCAGATGAGGCAAGAGCAACAACTATGATGAGTCAAGAACAATAACACTAACAACTCAATGTAGGTACAAGAAGAGCAAGGTAAAAATTTTGGAATATGGATATGACATCAGTCTCTTCAATAGTTATAACTAGTGTTTGGATTAAATAATCTATATCTGTCAAATTCTTGAAAATCATGTATATGTGGTAAAACACCCTTTGAGTTGGTTCATGGTATGTATATATTGTGTATGCTGCCCCCAATGATATTAAAACAATCTGAACCAGCTTATTTGACATAATTTTTTTTGTTTAAAATTCATTTTTTAAACAAACTTAGAAAGAATTGTTGGATTGTCTGTGAAGATATATCCATTCACAGGCAGCACATGCCACTGCAATAGGCTTGCTAGTTTATTAATAGCACCAAAAGTGTGAGATACATAAAAACCAAAATATAGAACTTCTGAAAATTTTCATGTGTAAACTGAACTGATACTCTCTTATTTGCCACCCATGTACAGTGTGAGGTTGTCTGTCATTGAACATGTAAGCGCAGATGCTGACATTGATGACACATTGTCAAAAGTAAAGCTTTGAGCTCCAAGGAATTTTGCTAGCCCAGCATTGACAGAGATTGCCATACTAGAGAATGGCATTAAAAGAGAGGTTACCTTTAGTGGCTGGGGACTCAAAGGTAGAAGTCCATCTAGATGGGTTTTCTTGGTGTGTTCGTTGTTACTGACACCACAGAGTTAATTGGCGTGGTTATATTTTTATTCTAATTTTGGGGGAAGAGATTATTATTTGCATCAATATGGATGGACATGCATTGTGAGGTGGACGAAATGAGAGAGGACATCTTGAGTAGGACCTAGTTTGGGATGGGTCTCTGTGACTATTGGTTCATGGCGACCCACCAATTCAACAATGGTAGGTTTCTATATGAGATGGCAAAAGGATACGTTGAAATCTGGAACACTAGATATAGGTAAATGGAGCATGGCTGATAGATAGGTGACCAGGTAGCTAGAATTGTTTGAAGAAAGATAGGCAACCAATGTTAATGTTTTTTTTTTCTTAAAAAAGGGTTAGTCTGCATGCACGATGCATTTGTCCGAGAACTGGTAGTTTTCCATGCATTAAATATTTACAAGAGTCGTTTTAGCCCAACAACTCTAAACACTGTGTGAATCATCCCCAGGAGAGGCGAGGACTAAAATGGTTATCTTGTCATATGTAATGTTTTGTTTATACATTTCTCATCTTCTGATGCTTTTTTGGCTCCAGCCTAGGTGAGATATGTGCAAAGTATAGCCTCCAATGGTACCTCCCATGTACCATTCAACTTAGTTTTGTTTGGAAATAGAATAGACCCATGACCAATGGAGTGGAAAGTTGACACAACTCAACTTAACTCATCTAAGCCTTTTCCCATTTAAATGGGGCGGCTACATGAATCTGCTTCCTTCACTTTGCTCTAACGGAAAGTTGACACAAGTTATCCCATCTTTAGATAGACTGTTTCCTTATAGTTCCCACTCAACAAAAATAAACCCTTGTTGAGATCTTTTGTGAATATATGATTATCTTCATAGGGTGTTGGGCCTGCAAGCTTTCCTTGAATTGAAAGCCTGACTCTGAGCATTGTGTTACCTAGCATTGCATCTGTGTTTAATGGTGATCGTGGCCTCACCACATACATGGGTGGCAAATGAGTGAATGTTGGGCAGTTCCTCTCCATGAAAAACTTTCAAAATTTTTGTATTTGATGTTTTGTGTACATTGCACTATCAGGTGCCTCTAATAAGCCAGCAAACATGCTGCAGTCTCACATGCTGCCTGCAGATGGAAGTCTTTGCCTTAGAAGTTTATTGAAATTATGGTTTTGAACAAATTTCATCAAATGGATTATTGCTTGTATTTGTATTTCAAGTTGGGCTTTGTTGGTTTGAATTGGTTTGGCCTAGAGAGTGCCATGCTTACCAGAAATCAACTTAATCTGTTAGAGTTGGAAACTGGAGCAACCTAAAGCCAACCATATTCTAACCTACTTTTCTGTTGACCAAACTTAGCTTGTGTGTTTTCTTCCAGCTTGACTGAACCCTTGCCGCCAATAAGTTGGAATGCTTAATGTGACATGAATTGACTTAACTGAGCTAGACCTGACTGAGCTAGACCTAACCCAATGCAAGTCGACCTAACCTAACTGAACTTGAACTATGGCTAGGCTAGGATTTGTGGAGTTGCGTTCAGGATGGCTTGGTTGGGTTTGATGGTGGGTTAGGGTTGGGTAGCTTAGAAATTGAGTTCGTCATGGATTGAGGACAAGGCATACTAATGAAATTTTGTTTGTTGACAATATATGATAACAAGGAATTCTGTTCCTTGGGTGGCTAAATTGTATCTACCAATGTTCTTATATGGGCTTGGCATTCCCGCCTAGCACACTGTATTTTATCTCGCATAAGATTCTTTTTGTTCTCAATGTAAGTTTATTCTTTGTTAGAGGCAGATAATGTAGCAGCCGATGTGGTTATATATTCATTACACTATTTTCATGCTAACTCCATTCTTTTATGTAACATTTTTTTTGCTCCTGGATGAAATATATGCATGGATGTTACCTGTCCCTTTTCTCTTGCCTCTAGGCTGTGATTCCATTGATATTGGAGGTCCCTAGCTATATGCTTTAGATAATAAGTATATGGATCACTTGCTTCTCAAGTTTCTACTGATAGGGACCAGGATTCTCCATATGGGATAGAGTTAGGAGCTCATTGTTAAGAGATTGAATTCAAGGGGTGGATTCATTTTGAGGACATTGGTGGGGACTCATTTTGGTGGATGATCAGTAGCTGATACTGTGCTAGTTATGTTTGTACTTGTTTTGATTTTTCAGCCATTATAACCTTGTATGGCACTGACAAGGTATTCAAACACCCATTACATGTTGATACACATGTCCTTTCATGTTGGAAATTTCTTAATTTGCTTTGCAATACTCTTGTACCAAACAATGCGGCCTTAGCCAACGAGCTGCAATGTACCTTCTGTTGTGACTAACTAATGTAGACAATGTATAAGTGAGACGATGCCTTTCTAAGCGTGAAATGTTTGTTTTTCAAAGGTGCACCTTTCCTTCTTTTGTTCAAAGTGTTATGAAATTCTAGCCCTTCAAACTTGTCCAGCTATTTTTTTCATGGTTCCGCTTAAAGCATATCATTGCTCTTGGTTTCTTAAATTATCATAAAGCTCCATTGCAGCTATACAGTTGCTCTTAATATATATTTGACTAAGAGCATTTTTGGTCATTTGTATTACAGTTCCAGAAGTGACAAAATTGACATGGCAGTCACTTGTCATGGAGTGTGCTGTTCCTGTGCTTGTTGAGTTTTGGGCTCCATGGTGTGGACCCTGCCGTATGGTTCATCCCATTGTTGGCAAATTGTCAAAGGTCTATGGTGGAAAGCTTAAATGCTTGAATCTCAACACTGATGAGAACCAGGACATTGCGACCAAGTATGGAATTAGAAGCATTCCAACCATCATGATTTTTAAGAACGGCGAGAAAAAAGATGCCATTATTGGGGCTGTGCCAGAGAGTACTCTAATCACATGCATCGAGAAATTCATAGAGAAGTAAATGGTTCCTTTTTTCCCCTTCCTGAAGCCAGACTATTTCAACATGTCATAGAAGACTTGTGATCGAGTTTTTATTTGTGTCTGCTGGTGATCATCGCTCTATAGCCTTTTACATTTTGCTAGCGCTGTTGTTTTCTTTCAACTGTATCGCTTTAATTCACTTTAGTTAGAGAAGGCCAGTGTTGACAAGATGCAGTGCTTAAAGTGAAATTAAATCAAGAGCTGAGCTTCTCAGCTGGCAGTTTACCTGTTTTTGATTGAAATATCTGGACTCTGTGATGCTTTGAGACCATGACTCGTACCACTTGTTCTGCTGACCATTATCTAATATAAAATAAGAAGGGTGATCAGCTATGCCACCAAATAAAGTCTCGTTGCAATTATGGCACACTGCTTATTTGCACAATGAATGCAGTCTTATCTATGAGACTTTGGTGGGGACTCAATAATTCAATGCAAGTTTTTTTTTTACCCCTTCTGGTAGGAATTAGTGCTCTTGTATTCTAATACGTGGTGGAGACTTGCCGTCAAACCACTTTAAATTGCATTCCATTGGATGATGTTGGAGATGCTCTGTACACACGGCTTTTTTTTTGGGCCCCAGATGACACCTAACGTACATGATTCTTCTTTTATACGGTGTGTCTGAATCTACTATAGGAGGAAAAAGACTTTGTACAAGCTGCATCTTCTTCTTTTTTTATTTTTTTTTTTTGGTTCACATATGTATGATATTATTAAAAAATATTAATCATAGTTATAAAGTTAAACATTATTCAAAAAAAAAAATGATATCCTAGTTTAAAACTTATGACACCGCAGTTATAAGATTATAACGCTCTTTCAAAAAAAAAAAAAAAAAAATTGAATGGATACGTCAAAACTGCGTAAGAAAGCAAAGTTTTAAAGTTACGACACTACGACACCCTTTTAAACTTACTTTATCGTAGTTATAAAATTACGATACCCACTCATTTATACATAAATTTCAAAGTCATAAGAAGGGTGTCGTAAGACGGATGTCTTAACTTTATAACTATGAACGGATCGTCGTGTGTATATAAATTAATAAAAAAGAATAGTAGTCCATATAAATGTGCTGTATCGAAAGTGAGAAGAAGGCAGTGCTGTAAGTAGATGTTGCTTTCCGAGGGCTTTCTCATCACTGTTTCTTCTTTTGCCGAGTGGGAAGCAACGGAGGCCTCGCAAGAAATGGCCGAGAATGGGCTAATCTTTGATAAATCGCGCAAACGGCATATCACCCGTTCCGGTTATCAGCGGGTCATTGCGATTTGACCATATCCATTACCTCATGAATGCAAAACATATGTCTAATCGGAAACCAAATTCAAAACTAATTAAAACACATTGCTCCTGTCCAACGTTGGATTGTTATATATAATGCTAAGTATTGAATCAAGTTTGAGTGGAAATTAAATATTTAACAAATTCTTTCGCTATACTTTTTGATACGTTATATATATATATATATAGAGAGAGAGAGAGAGAGAGAGAGAGAGTGAGTGGGAAGAAAGAAGGAGAGGAGAGTGGGGATCTCAAAAATAATTTCAGGATGAAAAAAAAAAATTATGCATTTATAATTTAAGTTTAATAGTTACGCATTAACTTTCACTTGAGTTTTTGAGCTACGTAATTTTGATTCACTAATGAAGTTAATTGAATATGTAGGTAAGTTTAAATCGATCCAAGTATGATAAAGTTAGTGAAAATAAGAAAAGAGCCATGGAATGATGGTTAGGGATGGCAATGATCCGAAAATGGCCTACGGCGGCCTTTACTAGTCTCCATCCCAATTAGAAAAAATCTTTCCGTTTTTCATCCCGTTAAGCCATTATAGTTAACGGAACATGGACGGAAATACCCGACTAGGTAAACGGTACCCAATGGGTATCCATTTGGTCATTTACATAAAAAATAAAATTATTTTATATTTATTTTTTTTTAATATATTAATATATTTAAATTTTAAATATTTATATTAAAGCTAATGGGTATGGAGACGAATAAACAGAGATGGGGCGGAGGATACCGTTCTCGAGCCATTTACCAGTTTAGTAGTTAAATGAGTAATTTTCATACCCATTAAGCTGTTTAAACCGAAGATTTCTCAAACCCGTTAGAAACGGTACTAATCGGATAAACAGCTAAACAAAAAAATTACCATCCCTAACGGTGGTTAAGCTTTTGAGCCATGTGATTCGACTCACTAACATAGTTATTTATGAGATGGTAGGCTGATGGTGGTGAGGTCCCGATCTAGCTTGTAGATAAATTTGATTAACTTATAGCATGTAACAAGCTTTGGGCCTTATAGAGTAGGGAGAGAGAGAGAGAAAGAGAGAGAGAGAGAAAGCTATTTTCTTTTTAGTATCCAATCCTCTCTCTCTCTCTCTTTCTTGCATCTAATTTTTTGAGTTTATTTTTTTTACGTCCGTATTCTATGCTTGGTGTTAACGCCAAATCACCTTCCCTCGAGTGTCCGCGAGCATCCGGTCGCCTCTTCCAGCGAGCCCGGGATCCTTCCGCGAGCTTCTTGTGCCTGGGAGCCTACAAATAAGTTCCGGAAACTGAAGATTTTGACGGGGATCCTCCAACACTTAAATCAGTGCTATGGGCAACATCCGTGAGCTTGAGAAAGCTCGAAAGAGAGAAGAAGAGAGAGGCTTAGAGCCGTGCTCTCTGTGAGCAAGATGAGCGCTTAGGAGTGCAGTGAGTTATCAGTTACTTTGTCTAGGGTCCCTCTTACCCATTTTATTGATGTTTGGAGTATGTGAGGCTTGGGGCATGATCACTTATCAGAGCATTTATGATGGTGGCAGCAATGACAGCAATGGCAGGGCTTGCTTCTTAGTGGCATATCAGAAGTGCAAGCCATGTCCCATCAAATATGGGTGGCTGCATAGTTGGCAAGTACTGTTTGATTTGAACAGTTATTGCAGGCTACTGCAGGGCATGACCGACCGTTACGACACTTGCCAAACGTGTCCCCCATACTACCCTTCTGCTGTCTTGTGTGGACAGTGATGGACGATAAGTCAGGCACGTGGGCCCCAAAGTATAGCCGCTGAGGCAGAAGATAAAGCTTGGAGTTGAAGCAGGTTTTGTCCTTCGTAGAGCATTGATTATAGAGTATGTGCATGGTACTGTTCATGCCCTTGGATGAGCTTTAGAGAAGGCCGTGGGTGAACACTCGCATGGCACTGTTCATGGCCGAGCACTGTTCATGCAGAGGCCGAGTACTGTTTATGGCTGAGCACTATTCATACCAAGGCTAAGGAAAAGAGGCCGAGCACTATTCATGCCGAGGCCGATGAGGTGTCTTCCTGAGGCCGACTCCAAAAATGACTGGTCCAACCCCGGTGAGATTACCATTGCTCATAGGGCTTATTGGACCCATCACTTGGCATTGATGTTGATAGGTTAGGATGATAGTGAAGTTCTATGGTAGCGTGGAGCCACTCTTACAGTAGCAACAATTCAGCCCATGAGTAGATTTTGTCTAATTTATAACATGCAATGCAGTAGACTTGGGGCCTTAGAGAGAGAGAGAGAGAGAGAGAGAGAGAGAGCTATTTTCTCCTCTAGTATTCAATCCTCTCTATTTCTTATCTCTAATTTTTTGAGTTTATATTTTACGTTCAATTTCTATGCTTGGCGTTGATGTTAATAGGTCACACAATCTTTATAGACGCCTCCATAAACTTCCACATGAGAAAATGTTGCGGATCTCAATTTATTTCAGCAATTGTCATTCATTGAGACGTGCCTTTCAGGTTTAAAGCCCGGCCGTCCATGACGCTTTCTAGATGCATGAGATGGCAAAGGCATGTGCGGAGTAAGCGGTCGCCACGCATTTGAACCTTTAAGGCAGCGGGACGGCCTGGACCACGCGGCAAATGTTCTTGACTTCTTGTTACCATTCCAATAATTTTAGTCATATTTGTGAGCTACTAAATTATTTTAATTTTCCCTCTTCCGGTGAGCTAGCATCTCTTTGTTATAAGATCAATGCATCATTCCCCTCCCTATTCTCATGCAGCTAACTAGCTTACGTAATTGGAGTCAAATGAGTCATAAAGGATTTAGTTATTATTAAACTGGAATACTAACACTTTTTCTAATAAATGTTTTCATCTCCTTTCAGGGAATTCCCATATCTTCGTGGTGGCACTTAAAAAAAGGAAGGGAATGCAGTACCTACCGAAGCGGCGTATAAAGCTCACCGCTGCGTGCATGGATTCCCTCACTAGTTATAAGTTTCCACCTGTCGAGTGGTAGCTGAACGAGATCCAGAGGCGCGTCACGAGCTTATCTTCTTCGGCAATCAAATCATAAACTGTTAGACCGAGCGAATATAATTTATAAAACTGTGGCATGGCAATGCTGGCTTAAAGCTGACACTGCTCCCCATAAAACGGGGAGACAAAAACTTGCAGGCTCTTCCAGGTTCCAGCCGACAATAACCAGAGAGCCAACAGAGCTCACGCCTTAAAGTCTTTTAAGGGTGCATTTGTTTGACTGCATGAAATTAAAGCGGCATGAAACTATCATTTCAATTTTATGAGATTGAAAGTATATAAGAAGAAATATATTTATTAAATTTTACTTTTTAAACTTTATTCAATCCAATTTCATCCATACCGTTACCATTAGATCAAACTGCCCTAACTAATTTGACTAAAAAAAGTTTTTAATCGATCCTTTTAACTTTATGCAAGTTGTTTGAAAATTTCGATACTAATTCCTTTGTAACTCACAATTCCAACTATGAAAGTATTTAATAAATATAAAATCGTAACGTTAGAATCATTTCTTATCATTTTTATTCCCTAAATTTTATTTTAAAAATAAAACATATTTGGTATAAAATTTTTAAATAATTTATTTTTTATTTTTATGTAACTTTTTAAAATCAAAATAATATTTTAAAAATATTTTTTTGAAAGCATCTCATATATTGTAATTCACATTAGCTACAAAATATTTTCTATTGTTAAAATCATAAAAAATAATAAGCAAAAATGACTATTAAACATATTTATTATCAAAATATAAAAAATAAAATAAAATTTTGTTTCTAACCTTTTTTTCAAAAAAGAGAGATCACAAAACCAAGCATAACCTTGGTGTTTTATTAAAGATTAAGAAATAATAATTTATATTATAGACATAACAAATTAAAGATAATTTCGTGCCTCATGGTAGCATTTTAAGAGGTAGGACTGTTAGTGTATGCCCTAAATCCAATTGGATTGAATGCTGTATACATTCTATGAATACAAATCAAATAAAATGGTTTCTTTATCTATCCAGATATCTTTTATTTGATATATTTGTCTGTGAGATAAAGTCCAAAAGAATGTGAACCGTGCATATGGAATTTGTAATAGAGATTACAAATTGTGAGATTCAAATTGCATATTACGGTTCGATTCTTTAAACTTCCCTAGTCGATGTGTAGATGGGACTGGACACCATCGAACACCGTGAGACTAGCACACATTGCATATCCTCACCCTTGGGGTAAGCAGCTGATTTCACAAGCTGAAGTATGAAGATACTTGGATAGGTATGTGGATGCTCATTATTGTAACGATGCATTGGATGACCCGTACAGAGACCCCATATGGATACTCTATATAGTGTCAATGGTTGATCTCTAATGATGGTGGTGTGAGTGATCCTTTGATTTGAGATCTTCATTGCATCTCATATGTGGAATATCATGCTTTGACGGCATCCAAACGTCGCTCTAGCCATGGATGGCAAATATGGTGTCAGTTGGGTATGACATGAAGCACATGAAGATGGTGTTTGATCAAGACAGGATTCGTCTCCCTTGATAGAAAGGGTTATATCCCACGGCCACTTGATGGATTAAATTGATTGATAAATCCTTGCAAGGTTGAGTTGGAATTCGAAATGGTTTCGAAGTTCTAATTCATATAGTCAATTTTTTCTAAGATCAAGTAAACA
This sequence comes from Calamus simplicifolius, assembly GCA_900491605.1. Taxonomy (NCBI): domain Eukaryota; kingdom Viridiplantae; phylum Streptophyta; class Magnoliopsida; order Arecales; family Arecaceae; genus Calamus; species Calamus simplicifolius. The sequence continues at coordinate 326,845 of UESW01004492.1, forward strand.
AAGATCAATTGCAGGATTGACACATTCTATACCACTGATTGATCTGGGATATGTGACGAAAGGATTTGATCATACGGTAACCGTTCATGGACAGGTGTTGATGGTCATGTCAACAAAACCTTTAGCAGTTGGGTGGTCATGATGCTTTGCTAGAGCCTCTCATGATCTATAATCATGTTGTTGAATTAGACAAAAGTTGTCCAATCATTCCTAGGGTCTATGATTAGGACATGATTATTGCCAACATGTTAAAGGGCCTAATGGGTCACACGCATTAAGAAGAATTTTGGATGAATTAAAATGAGAATTAAATTAGATCTAATTCAGATAAGATGATCAATTATATAATTGGGTGAGACTCAATTTAAAGAAGATAAAATAATAATGGATATGATCCATTATAGTAGAAGGAATGTTAAGGAGAAATTATTTGTGCATATGATGAACAAATAATTGGATACCCAGATATGACTTGATCCATGTGATGGATGGCTCTGATTATTCGGGTATGGATGGCCAATCTCAGCCATGTGAAGATGGAATCATGCCCATGGGATGAGGCATGATGAATCTCTACAGTTCGATGATGAACACGTACAAATTAGGGCATGTAGTTATGAGATAACCAATTCCTAATTTCAAAGGCTGAGATTATGACACTTGGATTAACGTTACCATGAGAATGGGAGTTTCTTCCATTTCCTTGGATTAATGTTATCATGATGTTACCATGAAAATGAGAGTTTCTTTGGATTAAAGTTACCATGACGTTACCATGCCATGAAGAGAGGTCTCTTCTTCTCCCTTCTCCTTTTCATCCTATAAATATGGTTCTTCCTATTAGGAAGGTAGAACAAGTAAAGAAAAAGATTAGATCTTTCTTCAAAATATCTTCTGTATTTCTGTAAGGGGATTCAAGAGGCGTTAGCACCTCCTCTCTCTCTCTCCTATAGTGTCATCTTCATACCTTGGAGGTCTTCATCCCTTATTCTCCGTGTGGATCACCGTTAGAGGTCGACACGTGGACGGCTAGTGGCAAAGGATTAACCGGCTTCATCCTCATCTATATCGATAAAGGACTCAGGTATGAATAAAATAGATTTTATTTGAGATTTAATGAATCTTTCCTAAGGATCTGGGTATCTGGGAATTTTATTTTATACATTCCGCAATGTTTATATGAATTAGATTCATATCTTGTATACATAATTCCATCAGTGGTATCAGAGCCCCCTTAGGCTACAGATTCATTAATCTGATAGGATACTTGAGTCAATATGATTGATAATATGATTATTAATTATGCTTAAAATCATAAGAGTTTTTATATGTTGATAATAAATCTAAAATATAATAAAATGTTTATTATTTGATGATAAATAATATTATTTAGATTTATGCATATTTATTATGTTCAAATAGAGTACTTTGATATATAAGGAAAATGTTATTATATGATAATAAATAATAATTAATCATATATGTGTCATGTTAAAATAGTAATTATTATTTATGCATGATAGATACTATATGCTGAAATCCTAGAATCATGTTTAGGATTTAATTTTAGCATGATGATTGATATGATTAAGATCTGATATTCTTATGATAATGAACATTGAAACTTTAGGGTTTGTTAGAGACATTAGAATTTACATGGGATGTAAACCGACATGTCATAACATGTAATTAAATGATAAGAAAATTTAAAATTTGAATTAAGAACTTTTATCATAACACCCTAGCTGGATCACTATCTATAGTTATCATAAAATTTAATAGATGATAAAGATTTAGGAAACTTAGACTTAACCATGTCATTGTTTGATCCTATGATCCCATAATTGATCTAATCAATTGGGCTTACTACATTGGTGTCTAGAAAGGTTTGATCATGTTTTTAATTGCTCCATTCGCTGCCTAGAAAAACCATTCAATGGAATCGAAGGGTATGCTAAATAGGACCCCATTGATCAGCTGATCTGGCATTGTTAGGGAAAGCTCTTAATTGATTAAATCAATTAAGGTTGATCAGGATGGTAGCAATTGATTTGGTCACATGATTAGGGTTCCTAAATTAGATAGTGATCAGGATCCTAATTTGATTAGGAGTCCAAATCATAGATTGGATCTTATAAATTAAGGTTAATTGAGATTAATCTAAAATCTACATATAGGATATGTAACCAAGCATAGTACAAACGTTGTAGATGTAGATGGGACCAATATGCGCTAAATCCTCCACGAATATTAAGTCATAAGCCTTCCATTGTTCACATGATACAAAATCATTAGGTCATGAGATTTGTCATGCCAAAGCCGAGGTCGAGTGTACCTATGAGGAGTTGATTGTGGAACAATGGTTGACTTAACTAGATTAGCTGGCATAATTGGCCAAAGTCAGGGTCAGTCTAATCTAGAGGCAAACTTTAGGGTGATCACATATGGATGTAATTGACAAAGCAATATCCCCTAAATGATCTAGGAGTCACATTAGATGTGATTGATAATAATCTACCAAATTTGGCTTACCGAGATTTGTTGTGCCAAAGCAAGGTCAAGGTAATTCAAATGAGGATCCTAGCCCACTAAGAAAATTGAATGCCAATTTCTCGAGATTAATAGAGAGGGCTATTAACCTTGATAAAATAGTGGGAGAAACCAACTTAATTAAAAATCTAGAATTACCATATTAAGTTGGTGATTAGTATTCATAGTAATTGACTCGTTCTAATTTTATGTAGGTTATCAGAGAAACCATGAGTGTAAACATCAACCTAAGGAATATTTTAGAATCCAACAAATTGATTGGACTCAACTTCCCTGATTGGCTAAGGAATGTAAGGATCGTTCTTCGATCTGAGAAAATTCCTTTTGTCCTAGATGAGGTTGCACCAGAGGTCCACCAGCGATGCTCTGACTGAGGTTCATGTGGCATACAACCGGTATAAAGATGCTGAAGACATGGCCACATGTTTGATGTTGGCCTCGATGTCACCTGATCTTCAGAAACAGCATGAGCATATGAATGCTCAGGAGATTTTGATGCACTTGAAAGAGTTGTTTGGTGCACAGTCTCGATATGAGAGGTTTCAAACTTCTAAAGAGTTGTTTCAGTGCAAAATGACTGAGGATTCATCAGTGGGTGCCACGTACTAAAAATGATCAATTGATTGAGAAGTTGGCACGTTTGGGTTTTGTGATGGATCATGAACTAAGTATTGACTTGGTTCTACAGTTACCTCCCAGCTATTCGCAGTTTGTTCTTAATTTCAACATGAACAAGCTAGAGACATCTCTACCTGAGCTCGCGAATATGCTGACAAATGTCGAGCCCAACATTAAGAAAGAAAAGGGGCAGGTTATGGTCGTGGAGTCTTTTGGCGCTCGTAAGAAGCGGCCAAAGAAGAATAAGGTCCAAAAGGCCAAGGCGACTAAACCAAATAAGGGCATCAAGAAAAACAAAGTAGCCAAGGGAAAATGTCACTTCTGTGGGGGAAGGGCACTGGAAGCGAAACTGCAAAGCTTATTTGCTAGCCTGAAAGAAAAGAAACATACAGATGTTTCTACTTCAGGTATATTTATGATTGAGATATTTCTTCTATTACTTTTTATTCCACTTGGGTATTGGATACCGGTTGTGGATCTCAATTTGTATTAATATGTAGATGATAAGAAGCAGTAGAAAGCTGAAAAAAGATGAAGTGATCCGCGCATGGGAAATGGAGCAAAGGTTGCTGCTTTAGTTATAGGATCTTGTTCTTTGTTTTTGCCCACTGGGCTTGTAATGGAGCTTAATAATTGTTACTATGTTCCAAACATAACAAAGAACATTATTTCCATTTCATGTCTTGTAAATGATGGATATACATTTGAAATTGGAAATAAAGGAATTTTAATTTTTAAAAATGAAATGTTCTTTGGTTCTGCTGAAATGTTCAACGGGATTTATGTTTTGAATTTACAATGCCCTATTCTCAATATAGAAACTAAGAAATTAAAATCAAATAATTCCAAGAACTCATTCCTATGGCACTGTCGTTTAGGCCATGTAAATGAAACACGTTTAACCAAGTTACATAAGGATGGCTACTTGGGCTCATTCGATTGGGAATCGTTTGAGGAATGTGAGTCGTGCTTACGTGGCAAAATGACTAAGTCATCCTTTACTAAAAAGGGTGAGCGAGCAACTGAATGTTTAGGACTAGTACATTCGGATGTATGTGGTCCTATCAATATTCAGGCAATATGAGGTTTTTCTTACTTCATCACATTTATAGATGACCATAGCAGGTATGGTTATGTATATCTGATGAAGTACAAATCTGAAGCCTTTGAAAAGTTCAAAGAATTCAGATCCAAGGTAGAAAAACAAAGTGGTAAAAGTATTAAGATACTTCGATCAGATCGAGTGGGAATACTTAAGCCATGAGTTCTTAGAATATTTGAAGGAGAATGATTCTCTCTCAGTGGACTCTCCTGGTACGCCATAGCATAATGGTGTATCAAAAAGGAGAAATCGCACATTATTAGATATGGTACGATCAATGATGAGCCTTGCAAATCTTTCAAAAATGTTTTGGGGTTATGCCCTACACACACCGAATACATTCTAAACCGAGTTCCGTCTAAGTCGGTCAGTTCTACTCCCTATGAGATATGGTATGGAAAGAAAAAACCCTTAGTCATCTAAGGATTTGGGGTTACTACGCTTATGTAAAGCGTAATGAGTCGGACAAGCTGGGAGCTAGATCTGACAAGTGTAATTTTGTGGGGTATCCTAAAGAAACAAAAGGATACTACTTCTACCATCCACTCGAGCAAAATCCTAAAGAAACAAAAGGATACTACTTCTACCATCCACTCGAGCAAAAGATTTTTGTCTTAAGGCATGCCATATTCCTAGAGAATGAGATTTTTTAATGAAAACAGTGGAAGAAATATTGAGATTAGTGAAACTCAAGAATCACAAATTGACACAGACCGATTAGATGACATGGATAAATGTCAAATGCAGTGGGAGTTGAGCAGGAGACTCAACTCACATTTAGGCAACATTTACGTGAGCCTCTATCAGAAATAGTGGAGCCACAAGTAGCTCCAAGTACACATCAGCTATGTAGGTCTAGTAGAACACATCATATTCCTGAGAGATATGGATTTCTTATAGAAGATGATGAGCCTACTAACTACGAGGAAGCAATATGTGACATTAACTCCAAGAGATGGCTTGAAGCCATGAAGTCTGAAATGGACTCCATGTACGACAACCAAATAAAGACTTTGGTTGATTCACCTGAAGAAATAAAACCCATTGGGTGCAAATGGGTCTTCAAGAAGAAGATAGACATGGATGGTAATGTGATTACCTATAAGGCGAGGCTAGTTGCAAAAGTTACAAGCAAAGGCAAGGTGTTGACTTTGATGAAACCTTTTTTCTCATAGCCATGCTTAAGTTCATAAGGATTTTGCTTGTGATTGCAGCCTATTACGATTATGAGATATGGCAAATAGATGTCAAGACTGCCTTCCTAAATGGTGATTTAGTGGAGGATGTGTATATGACACAACCTGGGGTTTTGAGTCCATTGATTCTAAAAAGGTATGCAAGCTGCAAAGGTCCATTTATGGACTTAAGCAAGCCTCTAGAAGTTGGAACATCCATTTTGATGAAACAATCAAAAAGTTTGATTTTATCAAAAATGAGGATGATCCATGTGTGTACAAGAAGGTTAGTGGAAGTGTTATTATTTTTTGATATTATATGTAGATGACATATTATTGATAGGAAACAATGTATCCTTACTGCAAGAAGTGAAGGATGGTTGTCCAGCAAATTTTCCATGAAAGATTTGGGAGAAGCATCCTACATACTGGTATTAAGATCTATAGAGATAGATTTAGAAGGTTGCTTGGATTGTCCCAATCACGTACATAGATAAAGTGCTAAAATGGTTTAGCATGGAGGAATCCAAGAAGGGATTCTTGCCAGTATCACATGGAATACATCTCTCCAAGGACATGAGTCCTAAGACCCAAATGGAGAGAGAGCACATGAATAGGATTCCATATGCCTCAGCAATCGGATCCATCATGTATGCGATGCTATGTACGAGACCTGATGTTTCTTATGCATTGAGTATCACTAGTAGATACCAGGCAAACCCTGGAGAGAAACATTGGAGGCCGTCAAGAATATCCTTAAGTACTTACGAAGGACTAAGGATATGTTCTTGGTTTATGGAGGACCCGAACTCATAGTTCAGGGCTATACGGATTCTAGTTTTCAGTCTGATAAAGATGATTATAAATCTCAATCAGGCTATGTCTTTACACTCAATGGCGGTGCAGTCAGCTGAAAAAGTTTCAAGCAGGAGATGACTGCCGACTCTACGACCGAAGCTGAGTACATCACAGCATCAGATGCAGCCAAAGAAGCGGTTTGGATCATCACTAAACTTGGTGTGGTTCCAAGCATTGCTGATCCAGTACACTTGTATTGTGACAACAATGGAGCTATTGTGCAAGCTAAGGAGCCAAGGTCTCATCAGAGGTCCAAACATGTACTCAGGAGATACCATGTAATTAGAGAGATTATTGGTAGAAATGATTAAAAATAGAATGAGTCCCCACTGAAGATAATGTAGCTGATCCGCTCACTAAAGCCCTGCCAGCAGAAGCATGATAATCATGTTAAGTCACTTGGTATTAAATACATGGGTGAATGGCTCTAGTGCAAGTGGGAGATTGTTAGTGTATGCCCTAGATCCAATTGGATTGAATGCTGTATACATTCTATGAATACAAATCAAATAAAATGGTTTCTTTATCTATCCAGATGTCTTTTATTTGATATATTTGTCTGTGAGATAAAGTCCAAAAGAATGTGAACCGTGCATATGAATTTGTAATAGAGATTACAAATTGTGAGATTCAAATTGCATGTTACGGTTCGATTCTTTAAACTTCCCTAGTCGATGTGTAGATGGACTGGACACCATCGAACACCGTGAGACTAGCACACATTGCATATCTTCACCCTTGGGATGAGCATCTGATTTCACAAGCTGAAGTATAAGATACTTGGATAGGTGTGTGGATGCTCGTTATTGTAACGATGCATTGGATGACCCGTACAGAGACCTCATATGGATACTCTATATAGTGTCAATAGTTGATCTCTAATGATGGTGGTGTGAGTGATCCTTTGACTTGAGATCTTCATTGCATTTCATATGTGGAATGTCATGCTTTGATGGTATCCAAACGTCGCTCTAGCCACGGGTGGCAAATATGGTGTCAGTTGGGTATGACATGAAGCACATGAAGATGGTGTTTGATCAAGATAGGATTCGTCTCTCTTGATAGAAAGGGTTATATCCCACGGCCACTTGATGGATTAAATTGATTGATAAATCCTTGCAATGTTGAGTTGGAATTCGAAATGGTTTCAAAGTTCTAATTCATATAGTCAATTTTTCTGAGATCAAGTAAACAAAGATCAATTACAGGATTGACACATTCCATACCACTGATTGATCTGGGATATGTGACGAAAGAATTTGATCATACGGTAACCGTTCATAGATAGGTGTTGATGGTCATGTCAACAAAACCTTTAGCAGTTGGATGGTCATGATGCTTTGCTAGAGGCCTCTCATGATCTATAATCATGTTGTTGAATTAGACAAAGGTTGTCCAATCATTCCTAGAGTCTATGATTAGGACATGATTATTGCCAATATGTTAAAGGGCCTAATGGGTCACACGCATTAAGAAGAATTTTGGATGAATTAAAATAAGAATTAAATTAGATTTAATTCAGATAAGTTGATCAATTATATATTGGGTAAGATCTAATTTAAAGAAGATAAAATAATAATGGATATGATCCATTATAGTAGAAGGAATGTTAAGAAGAAATTATTTGTGCATATGATGAACAAATAATTGGATACCCAGATATGACTTGATCCATATGATGGATGGCTCTGATTATTCGGGTATGGATGGCCAATCTCAGCCATGTAAAGATGAAATCATGCCCATGGGATGAAGCATGATGAATATTTACGGTTCGATGATGAACACGTACAAATTAGGACATGTAGTTATGAGATAACCAATTCCTAATTTCAAAAGCTGAGATTGTGACACTTGGATTAACGTTACCATGAGAATTGGAGTTTCTTCTGTTTCTTTGGATTAATATTACCATGATGTTACCATGAAAATGAGAGTTTCTTTGGATTAAAGTTACCATGACGTTACCATGCCATGAAGAGAGGTCTCTTCTTCTCCGTCTCCTTTTCATCCTATAAATATGGTTACTTCTTACTAAGAAGGTAGAACAAGTGAAGAAAAAGATTAGATCTTTCTTCAAAATATCTTCTGTATTTCTGTAAGGGGATTCAAGAGGCGCTAATACCCCTCTCTCTCTCCTGTACTGTCATCTTCATACTTTGGAGGTCTTCTTCCCTTCTTCTCCGCGTGGATCACCGTTAGAGGCCGGACACATGGATGGCTAGTGGCAAAGGATTAACCGGCTTCATCCTCATCTACATCGATAAAGGACTCAGGTATGAATAAAATTAAATTTTATTTGAGATTTAATGAATCTGTTCCTAAGGATCCTGGGCATCTGAGAATTTTATTTTATACATTCCGTAATATTTATATGAATTAGATTCATATCTTGTATACATAATTCCCAACAAGGACTTCACATAATGATCAAGCATATAAAAATCATTCACGGAGTTTTTCATTTCCAGCCTGAAGATGATCATGAGCTGAAATTTTATGGTATTAAATTTTTGATGTATTTAATAAATAAATAGATAGCATGTATTTATAATAAATAAATTTATGATATTAAAATTTTGATGTATTTAATAAATAAAATGATAGTATGTATTTATAATAATATTAGGAATGATGATGGAATGAATACAATCTAAGTTTCGTTCGATCTAACTCAGGCTAGACTTTCTATATTCCACTTCACATCAAACATGTTGTAAAAGCCCATTGTTTGATTTTGATTGTGACCCAGCACATGGTATGGTCTAATCATATATGGTCGAAAAATATAAAGAATGGTCGTGATGCAGCACATGGTATGGTTTTACTATATATGATCGATGATGCGAGGTAAAATTATCTTCGCATTAATGGATGGATGTAGCAGCAGTAGGGCTTACCTCTAGGCTATAGCCCATCATTTACGAGGCTCAGAAGAAATCCACTTTCTGTTGCATAAAAGGATATATGCACCAACTGTAAGCCCTGCACTTCAGCAGAGCTGAGCATCCTTCAAACATCAACAGAGCCAAGCAATCTTCGTACCTTGGCAGGGCCAAGCCATCTTCAAACATCGGTAGGGCCGAGCTAAGTCCCCGACCCCCGCAAGATCGGGCATTCTCCAAACCTCGATAGGACCGAGCTTCGGCTCCTTGGAATAAACATCATCCTCGTCCGAATCACGTCGGATATCTCAAAAAACAAATCGCGTTGATCATAAAGATCTCGGAACGAGCCTTCCTAAACAGAAACAGAGGTTAGATATGGTACCTTCCCTTCATAATCAATAAGATCTCGTGTTCCTTGATGATGTATGCATCCATCATCCTTATCAGCCACCAATTTTTACAACTGCGCTTGAAGAATCGGATAACAACTTACCATCTCGGTAGCGTATAAATATCATGTCTCAAGACCCCTCAAATAAATACACAAGCATACTAAGAAACTCTTACTAATGCTATTGCTTTTCAGATATCTTCTTTCGGCGTCCTTCTTTAATAACCTTATCCACTCTATCTATAGCCAAAGGTTTCCATTAATTTGAGAGTTGAAGAGTTTTTTTATAGAGATCATCTACCTTAATTCCTGTGAAAAAATTATTTTGTATGTCTACAAGGATGAAAAAACATAATCTAAATTTTAACGTGCGCCGTCGTCTTGACCCAGATTGAAAAATGAAAATATGCTGCAACAATCGATAATATAAAGAATGGTCGTGATGCAAATTTTCATGACAACTTGAATAAGTTTAAAGGTGTACAGCATGGACGTTGTGGTTGAAGATCAAAAAGATAGCAGGATATTCATCGCCATTCAAGGAATAAGCCATCGATGGTTCCCATAAATCATGAAAATTTGCATTATATTCGTAAAATCTTAACTCTGCGTATTTTTATTCTATAGTGGAACTTTTCCTTTAAATTTTAATATATATATATAAGAGGAAAGTTCTCATACTCAGATGGGTTGACTTTGAGAGTCCGTCGGTGCAATGAACCGAGACCGTGGAGGCCCCCGTTGGCTATTTCCTGATGGAAATCCGAGGGTCATTCTCTCTCTGACATAGATCGAAGGAAAAGTCTTCGTATATCATTTTGTTACATGACGAACTATATTGGATACGATGATTTATTCATATATAAATTCATATGTTTATGATATAAAATTTATAAGCAAATCCAACAGCATAAATTCATGCATAGATGAATTATTATGCTTGACGCAGATTATTTTGCATCGCAAATAATGTACAAATTTTTTTATCATGGATTGGAAAAAAGAAAAAAAAAAAAAAAGGCCTTTATGTCGGTCGGAGAAACCAATAGGGGCTTACCTTCATTGGCCCAAGGTCATGGACCGGCGGAGATACCGACACTTTATTTACTTTTAAGATTAAAATATTTTACCGCTTTGTCACGAGGGAATCTGGCCTAGTTTCATCGCCACGTATAGAAACGAGGGGATGCCAAAAGGATTTTGAGCAGTTGAGCGGAAATTTCTATCTACACCCATAAAATTACTCTCTACACTTACACTTATAAAAAAAAATACTCAAATTACCCCAATACATAATATTCTTCTTACCCTTCTAATTTCTTTCTACACCCATCAAAACCCCTCCCGCCCAATCTCCCCCAAACTGCCCTCCTTCCTCCCTCAACATTGCAACGATCCTCTCTATTACTAGGCTCTAAACATCTTTATAAGAAAAGTTTGTAACCTTCAATTCAACAATAGAGAAGCAATCAGCAATTTGGAAAGGCTTTACGGACGAAAATATTTATTTTTAAACATCTTTCAATTTTTTTTCCCGAATCATGTTCGTTCGGCTTATTAGGGCTGAACAAAATATCACTGCTCGGCCTGGTAGGCCGAATGGAGCTCTTCTGTTCGGCTACACTGGGCTGAACAGAGGGCTGTTCAGCCCAGTGTGGTTCAGCCTAGTGTGGCTGAACAGAAGAGCTCCATTTGGCTCAGTATGACCGAACAGAAGGCTTGTGTTTGGCCACACTAGGCCAAACAGAAAGCTTGTGTTCGGCCACACTAGGTCGAACAGAAGGCTTATGTGACCAAACAGAAGCCTTTTGTTCGGCCCACACTGTGGTCGAACAGAAGGATTTTTTTTGTTTTGTTTTCGTAGATCTGATCCAAGATTTTCTTGTTCCTGTTGTTCATTTTTTTCTTAGTTGAAATTTTCTGATTTAAAATAATCTTATTGATTAGATGATATCTGAATATTTTTATTTTCTTATACCACATCTCATGCAACAATGTCTTACATTCCTGCCTCTCAAATTGGTGTCTCTTCTCCTCTATCCTGCAAAGACATTGCAGTGGCTTTCGTTAATCGTAATCATTTTGTAGAGGTATGAATTAAACAACTTTTTGTCACTTTAAATGGCTTATAAATTAAATGAGTAATATTGTTTACTAATTTATAAATTTATAGGTGTTCATGTTGCCGAGTCATCTTGTGCAGCCAATAGCAACCAACTGGCGAAAATATCATTTACTTTGTGCTTTCGGATGGGCAAGTTCATATGAATCTAGGATTCAATAGTTCAAAGAAAATATTTTGTCAGATGTTATAATTAGCGAGACTATTGAGCTGTAGAGTACATTTTGTAACAAAGTTCAAATTTATAATCATGTTTCAAACATTGTACACTTGACAAATGTCGATTTAGTACATCAAATTTTGACTCAAGTACTGAAAAGGAAAATGAACCTGAAACTTTCATTCAAAATGCATTATATTTTACATATACAAATGTTATCTTTATTATAAAAATAAATGCTAAAACCTACAAGATACATGAGAGCTCCTAATCAATCCCCATCCCATCGTCGTCGATGCCTGTACTGTTGTGGCGGTGCCTGACTAGGGCCAAGCACATCAGGCTCATCGATCGAGATGTGCTGACTCTACAAAACCTGTATCATATGCAAAATAACGTCGTACATATAGTCGGTCCCTAGTGATGCAAGCTCCTCCCAATCCATCTGTATACTGCTGGCACATGATTGGCTGAGTTCTAATCATCGCTGCAGAAGGCATCATGCTCTTCCCAATCAAAGGAGTTCTAATCATCTTGCTATGGATCCAATTGCCAAACGTGTTGGGTTCACAGCCCACATAGCAGAAAACAAAATCAGAAACAGAAACTAGAGACATATTAATCAGTTTTTGAAAGCACAGCAGGCACAATGTCCAATTTGGTGGCAATGGAATTCCATCTTTGGCAACCCGTGATTAAGCAACCAAGCGTACAAAAAAACAAGATAGGCCTGTATGATAAAACATTGAAGCTCTCATGGAAAACCTCGAATACTTTCGAACTTAAAAGGGACATAGATTGAGTTGGCTCAGGAAGGCATCCGAGTCAGAAAATAGTAAGAAAATGCCTAACATCTTGGTCCTTGGCTCAGATAGGGTGTGACATATATGCTTCATAACGGTTGCATTTAGAAATTTCCTCCAAGTCATGATAGCACAGCACATAAATTCAACATCAAAACAAATAAGAAGTCCCTATCATCATTGTCGAATTCAATAGAGTAGGCTCACAACTATTCACAGCCCACACAAGGCAACATTGGCGGTATGGTATCGGTTGCCCCCGATACACGGCAATATGTTGGAAACCTACATATAGAATTTGCATTAAATTTTATAGCTGAAAACATTAAGTCATCACATGAAAATATCTAAGGCCATAAAAATGAAATAAAAATCCAATCATATAGCTGAAAGCATTAAGTCATTTAGGACATACAAATGCAAATAACAAGTATAAGTTTTTACATCATCAAATGGCAAAGAGCAAATCCAATCAGAAATCCTAAAATGAAAAGGAAGTTCCTATATAGGACCATTGACATAGTCCTCATCCACCCCTAGTCTCACTAATTGGTGGAATTTGATGCACTAACTGCATCCTCGCTGAAGGGTCGCTTGGCATGTCATCAGGCATTTTCCAAACTTCAGGTGTACAACATCGTTCAAGAAAAGTGGCTTGGGCTTCATGCCATGTATTGTACCTTTTATGTTTATTGTTCGGAAAGCCATCGATCAATGCCTTGCAATCATTCCACTCTCTAACGATTCCTCTTTTGCGTCCTGCGAATACAACATAGAACGGCATTGCAAGGACAATGCATCAAACAAAAGGAATCCTATTATTCGCTAGGACCTCTATCCGTTGTGAATGATCCTGCAAAGGATAGAATGATCATAAATTATCATATATAGCACACAATAACCGAATTATTAAGAAATTAACGAGTTATCGAAACATCCATACCTAGAGATGCATCCATTATCACAGAAATAAACCCGACCTATAGGCCTTAAATTGCCTATATAAGGTCAAATTCAGAGATTGGACTACAAGTATGAGTTCATTACATAAGCAGACTCCAACTTGATGCCAACCCTGCATGAATTAAAACCATAGCCATGGCCAAGGCAATTAAATCCCCCCTTATCCCCCATATCAAACACACCCTAAGTCTCCCATGATCCTAAACCAATCTCTCATAGGACCATAAATCACTTTTTTTTTCTTCTAAAGAACTGATCCAGTGGTATTAGTTTACACAACTGATTAACTTTTGTGACTAGTTGATAAATGTAATGCATTGCATGTTTGGCGTCATCGAAGCTTGGGGGCGTAACCGAACACCGATCATTGTATTTTGGGATTGGACTTGAATAATATATTCCTTACATTATTTATTATCGTACACCACCATTAAAATAGTTTGTACAATAAACTAAATCAAATACAATAACATGTTAAACTACTAAAGAACGTAATACTTGTATAGATTAGCCAAAAGGCTTGTCAGTTTTCAAGACACACATCGATAATATACTTATGTTTGCAAGTGCCATGTGCATAGCCATTATTAAACTAGATTATGTCTTCTACCAACTTTCTGACCAAGTTATATTATGCAGCATGTGTTTATACTCATGTTACTTGAACAATTATATAAGAACTCTACTACAGTGACCAGTAGCTAGAGACTTGCAAATCATACAATAAAAATCATATAAATCAATATATCATGTGAAATAATGCAACAACAAAAGATATTCACATACTAGAGTACTTATAAATCGTAGTAGACTCAGTGAAGACAATGGCTAAGCACTACTCCTCTTTAGTCTTGCCAGTTATCTTGGTGGTTGACTTTTTGAGCTTATCTCTCTGGTCTGTTTTTAGTATTGGTCCAGATGTTGTCTTTTGCTCTTTTTATAGAGGTATTCTGTGTATGCTTTGTTGAAAAATAGAAGGTGGTCAATTAAGTTCAAAAGTTGTGTTTAGTGAAGCATACCATCTATGAGAAATAGCTGAATGGTATCTATGGAAGGCAGCTAAACTTGTGACCCATAGTAAGGTACCTATGCCCTTAAACTTTTATCTTTATGTTCTTTGGAAGCAAGTGCTTTGTGTTGTATTTCGTTGCATGCTTTAATTGTGCTTTTATTTCTCTGTGTCTGGTATGCCTGAAATAATCATATTTTAGCATGACAATGGAGGAACATGCTTGTTTGAAAATAACAAAGGAAAGATAGCGAAAGCATCAAATTCGAGCCTCAAAGCTGCAGAAAGCATTCGGCTCTAATTTTAACACTTGATTTCAGCTTTCCTTTTTTCGAAGGAGAAATGAATGAATTAAATATTGCTCACAGATTTCAAGTCTAGAGTTAAATTAGTCCAGACCCCATCGGACTCGTTCATACTGGGCTCCATGGAGCATCCTACTTGCTTGCTTGAGGGCGAAGGAAGAATAGAAGAGACTACTCTCCTTGAACCAATGGGCCTCCTCTCCTCTCCTCTCTCTCTCTCTCGTCTCGATCAACCGGAAGACGATCAATCAAATCAATTCATCCATTCAGCCTAGCATGCATTGCATTCTCACCACTGTTGTACCCCTATATGGCCAGGCAATAGAAGAGCAAGAAATCACCATCCAGAAAAAAAATTTATGGTAACAAAAAAAAAATTTATGAATCAGGGGGAGCGCTAGGTCTAGGGAGTTGAAAGCTCTGGGCGGGATGGAAGAGATGGTGAAGAAGGGGCAAAGGAGAGGGAGCCGGACCATTTGCTGCTGGAGAAGATGGGAGCTGGACTGCCGCTGCTGCCGCTGGAGAGGAAGGGAGCCCATAATGCCGCTGCTGCTATCGCCGGAGAGAAAGGGAGCTAGACGGGAGGAAGGGGAAGGAGATTGCCTAGGAGAGGAAGAGGGGTTTGGAAAAAAAAAAGGGATGCGGGTGTGGAGAGTAACTCGGTGGTGGGTGAGGGTATTTTAAAAATTTTAAAAAAATGGGGGTGTAGAGAGAAAAACAGTGGGTGTAGAGAGTAAATTTTTTTTTTAATGTTTTTTTTTTAATGTGAGTGTAGAGAGTAATTTTGTGGGTGCAAATAGAAACTCCCCATTTGAGCCCTGACCATCCCATCTAGTATGTGTAATAGACCTATAGATGAAATAAGATAATGATCACTCTTATGCAGGTTTTTATACCTAAAAAGTGGCTAATAGCAGTTCATGCATGACCTGCGTCGGACTTCTGGGAGTCAGGGGCTTATGGCCATTAAGCTTGATATGGAGAGAGAGCTTATGACAGAGTTAACTGGGAATTCTTGCGTCACTCTCTTCAGTTGTTTGGGATCCACCAGCTGTTTATTGACTGGATCATGGCCTGCATTCAGAGTCCGTCTTTCTCCATCCTCATCAATGGAGACCGGACTGATTATTTCCATTCTAAGGTTGGGCTGAGACAAGGCTGTCCCCTCTCCCCGTTTCTCTTTGTTATAGCAGCCGATTCTTTATCTCGGGCTCTTCGTCAGGCTCAGCAGGACAATGCTCTACACCCTTACCGAGCTGGATCCCAAGGTCCCTCGATCTCTCATCTGCTCTTTGCTGATGATTGCATCTTCCTGGGCAGGGCTACTGTGGCCAATGCGACCATGTTTGCTTCTATTCTTCATAATTACTGTTCTGCCTCTGGTCAGAAAGTTAATAATGCTAAGTCTGTTATTTGTTTTAGTCCGCGGGTGACCTCTTCTCGGAAGGATACTATCAAGCAGATCATGGGGATTTCTGTGCAGTCTGAGTGCCTCTCCTATCTGGGTATTCCTATACTGGCAGAAGACCTAAGATCTCGGACTTTAGTAAGCTCGAGTCGAGGATTCGTGCTCGGCTGGAGGGGTGGCAGGTCACTGGGCTATCTATGATGGCGAGGATCACTCTTATTCGATCAGTGCTACATATCTTTTTCTCTATCTCTTATCTAATGCTGTTGTCCTTTGACTTGTCTGAGGAGGATTGAGCGTTATTTCAGGGATTTTCTCTGGGGTTCATCCCAGGATGGTCATGGTGTCATCTTTAGCCTGGGACTGTGTCTGCTTGCCGCTTTCCGAGGGGGGCCTTGGGATCCAGTCCTTGACTGCTCGGAGGGAGGCCTGATTGCTAGGCATGCTACTCGTTTTTTGCTTGATCCGCACTGTATGTGGAGCTCCTTTATGCGTGGCAAGTATGGGGAGTGGACTCCTTCCACTAACCTGCAGTCTCTTCGGGGTCACTCTTTTTTCTGGAAAGAGGTTTGCTCTCATGCTCCGGACATCCTTCATAGTATCTCCTGGATTCTTGGCAATGGTGCTTCTGTGGACGTTGCTTATGATTCTTGGATCGCTGACCTTCCTTTGTCTCGATGGCCTACTTTCGTCAGCACTGATATTCCTCTTGATATGCGAGTTAGTGACCTCACGGTGCCG
Source organism: Calamus simplicifolius (assembly GCA_900491605.1). NCBI lineage: Eukaryota > Viridiplantae > Streptophyta > Magnoliopsida > Arecales > Arecaceae > Calamus > Calamus simplicifolius. The sequence continues at coordinate 343,938 of UESW01004492.1, forward strand.
GATCATTCCTCTTGGTCTACTCCTCTGTTATCCCGCTTCTTTGGCGAGGAGCTTAGACGACGTATAGCTGCTATTCCTCTTTCTCCTGGGCACTCCCCCGACATCAGGGTTTGGAGGCGGTCCGATATTCCGAGTGCTCCCATCAGGGACATTATCAAGTTTTACCGAGCTTCATCCCGACCGCTAACAGACATGACTTGGATTTGGCATCTTCCCATTCATCCCAGGGTTCGTCTTTTTCTATGGAAGATTGCTCGGAATTGTCTCCCTACTTGCTCGGTTCTTTCTAGACGTGGTATGGGCATTCAGCCTACGTGTCCGATATGCGGTATTGAGGAGGAGGCGGTGGATCACGCCATCTTCACTTGTCTCAGAGCTCACCACATTTGGGAGATCGCTAGGGTCAAGCCTTGGGCTGTCGCCTCTTCTTCTCTCTCATTATCTTTCTTGGACTTGATCAGGCAGAATGTTAGGAGAGGGTGCAGTAAGCAGGGCGCGACGAGGGCCTACATTGCTTATTAGATTTGGTTATCTCGGAACCGGATTGTCTTCACTCAGGAGCCTACTCCGTCTTTTAGGGTTGTCCGGACTGCTGTGTCCCTATCTTCTGAGTATACATCCCATCGTCTTGGTTGTGATTTTGATAGCCCTGGCCTCTGGGATTCCCATGCTGCCCCGGCAGCGCACCGGAGAACGGTCTTTATTTCTTGGGAACCCCCCCTCCAGGGTTTATCAAAATCAACTTTGATGGGAGTATCCGAGGCAGATCAGCCGGATCGGGTTATGTCATACGGGATCCTGGCGGTACTATGCTTGCGGCTGGGGGATTTGGACATCTCGATTCGTCAGTGCCGCTTGCTGAGCTTTATGCTGCATGGGCTGGAGTCTCCTTTGCTATACGCAGTCTCCATGCCCGTCGTCTTATTCTTGAGGGTGATGCTCTCACGGTGATTCGATGGCTTCGCCAGGATCATTGTGCGCAGTCGCCCACCAACCCTTTGATCTCTGATATTCGCTCTCTCCTTCAGGGGGTTCACAGTATACAGATTAGCCATATTTTCAGGGAAGCCAACTCAGCGGCTGACTGGATTGCCGCTAGAGTTGCTGATCATTTTGGATTCTGGTGGTGGAAGCCCGGTGAATGGTGTCATCCGGGTCTGAACTTAATATTGTATTCTGATAGTGTGGGTCTGAGCCACCCAGAGTGGTGTGATTCCCGTCTGTACCAAAAAAAAAAAAAAAAAAGTGGCTAATAGCAAGTGAAATAGTTACATCGCTAATCAATCTTACCATCAATAAAACACGCTAGCACTATAGAGATAACTTTCAACTTCAGAACCAGCCCATTAAAAATAAAAAAAACCCTAGTCTATTCTGTTTTTGCACGAGTGTTAACTATATAGCCAAGCAGATTGGCTTTTACTTCAATTCTTAATTTACTATTTATCTCATCATTTTATTGGTGCTCATAACTTATTTATTTAATGCCATCAACATTAGATATAAGATAAAAACTAACATCACTGCATCTCTAACTGAACATAAATTCAAACTCAAAGTAAAGAAATAATATTTTATGTACAAAATTCCTTGCCATCACATTATAATGTGCAATGATTATCTATAAACTGGATTGTTAATTATTGTATTGTGATAATTTCTTTGAAAGCTTGAGGCTTTGAAGATTGATTTAAGCTTTTATGGTCAATTTAAATTTCTTTCTCCCATAAATATGCTTTACTTTGCTCTCAACGTATCACAAGAACAGAGAGCAAGTAAAGCCTTCTTGCATCTCCACGTTAGTGAGAAAATGTGAGCTTCTTTTTTAGCTAATACATTATGTTCAAAATATGCTAAATTCCAAATAAACAGAAGTCTACCATATGATTATCGAATCATACACCACCTACTAGATACGGTGAGATTCAAGTAACTTTTAGCATAATTATTTTAGGCTTACTTTTTTTTAATCAAACATTAATGATTTTATACCAATGATCAAATTATTGAATATAATTTACTACCTTTAAATTATTTACACACTAAAAATTATATAATTTAAAATAACTTAATTTAATAATAAACCCTTTATTTTTTCATCAGTTGATGTATAGATTTGCCTAAAGTGCATTAGTCTTTCAGCAAATGAATAGTAATATTTATATAATTACAATATTAATATAAGTTATATTTCCAAACAATATTCCTCATGTAAACGGTGAATTAAATTATTGTCATCACTTTTTTTTTTTTTTTTGGTATAAACGGGCAATAATACTATTCGTGGTTGAGTCAAGCCCATTTTATCAGAATACAAAATTTGAGAAAGCACAGGCGGACACGGATCACCTGGTAACCAGCACCACGGTCCTAAATGATGGGCAACCCGGGCAGCAATCCAGCCAGCCGCTGAATTAGCTTCCCGATAAATATGCCAAATCTGGACAGTATCAGCCTGATGAAGCATAGATCGAATGTCGCATATCATAGGGTTGGTCGGAATAGAGTCGCTCAGATCCTGGCGGAGCCAGCGCACCACAGTGATAGAATCACCCTCAATAATAAGCCTGCGAATACCTAAACTACGTATGGCATAGGAGATGCCAGCCCACGCAACATACAGTTCAGCCGCCGGCACAGAGAGGTCCATGAGTCCAAAATCGCCAGCCGCCACCAAAGCACAATCAGACCCACGGATCAGAAAAGCCGAACCCGCCAGACGCCCACAAACACTGCCATCAAAATTGACTTTGACAAACCCTAGTGGAGGGGGTTCCCAAGAAATAAGGACCGTACGCCGGTGCGCTGCCAGGGCAGCAGGGAAAACCCAGATGCTAGGGCTATCAGATTCGAGGGTGGACTGGTGGAGAGTGTACTCATCTGAGAGGAACTAAGCAGTCCTAACTATCCTGTGAGGAGGATCAGAAGCATTGGAGAAAATATGACGATTCCGGGATAACCAGGGCTGGTAAGCAATATAGGCAGCCAAGGAGCTGGGACGACTGGAGTCCCTTCTCATATCCCGATGAATCATCGTAAGGAAGGAGGTGCAGCTCTGAGCACTACTCACGCCCCACAGTCGATAACCCACAATCTGCCATACCGATCTCACTCTGCCATAGGAGAATATAGCATGGTTAGACGTCTCGACCTCAAAACCGCATAACGGGCAAGTAGGAGAGATCGCCATGCCCCTCCCAGATAGCAGGGAGTACGTAGGAAGACAATCCCACGCCATCTTCCATATGAATAGGCGGACTCTAGGGTGGATGGGGAGCCTCCAAATCCAAGACCCATCCATCGTATGACCCGACTGAGATCTGTAATCCTGCATGATGTCCTTAATCGGCGCACGAGTCAAGAAAGACCTCCTCCATAATCTAATGTCCTTAGAGTGATCAGGGAGGAGGGATAGATATAATGCGCTGAAACAGCTCCGCACCAAATAAAGAGGCTACAAGGGGACCGTTCCAGGCATTGAGATCCTGAATAATTAGGTCAGAGACTCTCATACTAGTAGGGATGTCAGATCTAACAAAGGTGGGCCATCGAATCAAAGGGAGTTCAGCCAACCATGTGTCGATGAGGGTATCGACAGAGGCGCCATCTCCAATCATCCACGACGTGCGTCTAAGAACAGCCGGAGCATGACGACAAACATCTTTCCAGAAGAAAGAGTAGCTACGAATAGACTGGGGATGAATCTGGGATGACCAATCACCATATTTGGCATGCATGAATAAGCTTCACAGACATCCAGGATCCAACAAGAATCTCAATGCGTGCCTAGCAATAAGCGCCTCTCTTCTTGCAATGAGGGACCGAATTTTAAGCCCTTCCTTCGAAATGGGCATGCATACAGAGTCCCAAGCCCGTAGGTGGATCTCATGATCATCCTGCAAAGAATTTCAGATAAAATTTTTAAATTATTTTTTATTCTTTTTAAACAGGATATCGGTATGGCAGTATTAAAAAAAAATATAGGGAGAAGGGCAATGATTAAATTATTGTCATCACTTTAACCACTGCCACTTTCCCTTGTCTGAATCGTTTCAGCTTTACAAGTACTAGACAAGATTATAAAAGTAGCATAAATAGGTCTTTTTATTCAAGAAAATAATAACCATCACATGGATGATGATGATGGATCGCTTCTTTTAATTTGTCACGTACGTCCCTACTGATCCGTTTATTTCACAATAAATCTGGCAATAAATCATATACGGTTGTCCGATACTAGAAATGTGGGATTATTTGGAATTTTGGACCCGTCCAACGAAGCTCGGCCTGGAAAACTTATCCAAGAAGCTAAGCATTTAAAAGACGGTCTTGGCCTCATAAATGCACTGCCTTTAACTCTCGCTTACCGGAACCGCACTTGCGACAACGCCAAGAAGATACACCATTTCTTTTAGTACATATAAAAATATTATCCTTTTATCATTTAAAAAAATAGACCAAAAAAAAAAACCAACAGCACATCACTCATACAAAATAAAATCTGTCATTCTTTACATCATTTAATGATTAGTTTTTGTATAAGATAAAATGAATGATTTGGGATCATTCTACCACTCTTTAATTTTTTTATTATAATAATTTAAAAATATATAAAAAATATCTTCTAACCAAATATACGGGAGTATTTGGTAAATTCATTCATAATTTAGGTATGTATGTAAATTAATAATTTTTTATTATTTTAGTGTAATCATAATCATCCATCTCCTATCCAATCATCCACCGTTGAATATCTGTGATTGGTTGCGAAATGCACGCTCGACTGATGTGGAACTGTGAAAAACGACCGTTCATTAAAAAAAAAAAAAAAAAACTACCCTTGCTTCCCGCGGTGAAATTAAAATCCGCGTCGCACGGGTTACCGGCACGTGGGATGTGCTATAACAAGGAAGAGGGGCTCCGCCCATTGCACGCCAGAATCACTCGCACCTCGCCATCGCCGGCGTTATTCGTCGCACTTCCTTCCAGACACCCATTGGAGATCTCCGTCGAGGATCGGGGAAGGAGAGAGATTAGCCGCTGGCTTTTTCGGTATGTTATTCGAAGTCTTTGATTTTGTTTTTTGTTTTTTCCTTCCCTGTTGCTGTTGTTGTTTGATTCTTTGAGCTTTGATGACTGATTCTTGTGAGGAAACCCCTTCCGATATTCAGAAAAGTTTCGATTTGGGTGAGAAAATGGATTAATTTTGGTAATTTTGAATTTTCGATTTTAGGTGAGAAAATGGATTAATTTTGGTAATTTTGAAGGGTCTATTGGGACAATAGCCAGGATCTAAGAACAGTGCGAAGAAAAAGATGAAACTTTTGTGATGGCAATCTTTTTTTTTTGGTTCCTGGGGTTGAAGCTCTTTGAGCGGCTTTCGTAAATTAATCTGTGGTTTGATTTGAAGGGATTCATTCCCTGTTCTATTGTTCGTACATAAAACTTCGAATTGCGTTGAATCTAGGGGTTTTGATAGCTGTAATCGAGATTCAGACGGCGAGGGACGGAAGAAAAGATTGAAATTTTTATAAATCCCAAATTTTTTTTTTGGGTTCATTTTATCGCTCCCTTCTCGATCGCTTTATCTCTAGAAACTGTCGGTCATTCAAGTCTTCTCCTTCCCCTGGATTTTGCTTCTTTTCGGAATTGTTCGTCTTTTTATTCCCATATTTTTCGCCCCTTTCGCCGTCGCCTTGTCGCCATGTCGTCATCCATTTCTCTTTTTTTTGGATGACTGGCTAAGAACCACGCAGCTTATGCCCAAAATATTGTCAAAACCTTGGTTTTTCATCTTCTCGCATATATGTGGCCCCCTGTATATGGATTCTATAGACTCTTCTTCTTCTTCTTCTCCACTGTAGTACAATGTTTTGGAATTGAATGTTAAATAAACCGAGTTAGCTTGATCTTAAAATATGGATGGACGATTGTCTAAAGGGCATTTCAAATCCTTTTTATATATTTTATCCTCAGAGTATTAGTACTTCCGTTAAAGATATCCTCTCTCTGTTTTTTTTTTTTTTTGTAATTTTTTTTTAAAATATAGTAGAGGCTCAGCTGCTACCCAACCTTCGCGGTGATCACATATATAACCCGGAATAATATAAAATGCACCTGCTACATTTGTCCGACTAATCATCAAGCCTTATCCCAATTAAATTCGGGATTGACTTTTTGAGTCCTTTATTAAGGGAAGGATTGACTTTATGAGTCCTTCCTCTGCCATCTGCCATTAGTCCCTTCATGCCATTAATTCCAGAGGCTTGTGCTTATTTTTACTTAGTTTTAAAATATTTCTAAAATCATATTAATCATTTGGTTTCAAATCTCGAAAGAGTGTGAACTATAAGCCATATCAACCTCTGTAAGAAAATAGATGATGAAGTGATTATTCTTTTTCTTTCTCATTATAATATCTATTGCATTGGTCATGTCCTTGAAAAAGGAAGAGTGAGTTTGTTCTTCTGGTGATTCTAGTGGCGTGGACAGGCTTTCTAATGTTTCTATCAGCAACATCTTTATCTTAGACTGTTGATATAAAAAGCAGAGTGCCTCCCCATAATTGTTTATGGAATCGCCTCCATGTGGAAAGAAAATTCTTTCCATCCCTTCCTAATTCTAGTGGCGTGACAGGCTTTCAAATAGAGCGGGATGGGAAGATTTTTTTTTTCTTTTTTTTTTTTTTTCATACGGATCCGCTCCAAATTAGACAAGAATGGGAAGAATTTTCTCGTCCTCTTATGGGGATGGCTTTGTACACAAAGGACACTTTTTACTTGAACTTGATAAGAACTCTGTATATTAAAATATTTTATACTATATTTATATACCAAATATAATCCGTACATACGGATCTGAAATACTATGATTTAATATATTTTGTTTATGAACTTGCTTTATATAGAACTAGCTTTAATGTAAAACTTAATATTTATTTTTATTTTTAAAATATAGTGAGTAAAATTAAAATTAAAAAATAAATATTTTAATGTCTAAGAATGGGGTTGTGGGATGGAGACATTTTTGAACAGGGATGTAAATAAGAAAGGCTGATGAGGATAGGGATCCCGTCCCAATTGAAATAATGTGGAGACATTCATTGTTATTCATTAATAAGGAGGTATAGATGGAGATTGAAATAATGATGGGAATCACCCATTTTTCAAAATGTTGCTCTCACGAGGAGTTAGATCGATAAGTTCCCTTGTAGATACGGCAAAAATGATAGCTCTATGTTCTCATGCAAAGAGAGTAACAATGCACCAATACAACTAAAGGAACACTGTTATCATTCAGAGCCACAACGAGAGGCATTGAAAGCAGATATATTCTTCTTTTTTTTTTTTTTAAGGAAATTGAAAGTAGATATATTCGTTTACTAGATTGAGCAAACAATGCTAAACTAGTGCCTATCGTTTACTCCAATTCTATCTGTCCATGGCCCCATGAAAGAAGGAAAAGAAAAGGAAAAAAAAAAAAAACTCTTTCTTCTCCACGCTAATAAACCCTTGGTTTGCCAAACATTAGCTCCATTTCCTACCTCCATCCCTAACAAACTCCTCTTCATCCTTCCCTATTGATGAAAAAAAGCTACCAGCCTTGTGGTCATGGGCACCTTGTATTATGTTGTGCCAAACTTTGGCCATATATTATTTATATCAGCACTCCAAAGACTGAATTGTTTCGACCCTTGTACGTTTTCGTTTGACAGACTACGTACTGCTCCCTGTTGCCAAATACGTACGAGAGACTGCTCAAGACCAGTATATATATAATATATACATGGAGGTACAAGGGATCGGGAAAGAGCCATCGAAGAAGTGCGACACGGATGCTCCTCCACCATCCGTTAATGGCTGCTTCGACTGCAACATTTGCCTGGACTCTGCGGCAGAGCCCGTCGTCACCCTCTGCGGCCACCTCTACTGCTGGCCCTGCATCTATAAGTGGCTGCTGGTCCAAACTACCTCCCGTCGGCAGTGCCCCGTCTGCAAGGCCCCGCTTTCGGAGGACACCCTCGTCCCGCTCTATGGCCGGGGTCTCAGCGCCGATCAGGAGGGATCCCAGCAGAGCCTCAAGATCCCCCGCCGGCCCTCCGTTTACCGGGACCATGCTCTGATCGCTTCAGTCATCGAACACCGTTCCCCTCGCGGCCAGGAGGAGGAATACTTCGGCCACCATCCGCCAGGACTCCCGCGTCCCCATCACCACCATCAGTACCATCCTAATTACTTCGGTAGTAGTTTTGCTGACGCTTTGATGCCAGAGCCTTCGTCGCTGCTGGCTGCGCCAGTCTTCCATTCGACAGCAGGAGGTGTGCTCGGGGAGTTGGCCGTCGCTGTGTTTCCATGGGTGTTCAGGAGTCATGAGGCTGGACTGCATCATGGGAGCCGCCCGTATGACTTGACGGCGAGCATGAACAGCCCAAGGATGAGGAGGCGGCAGATGATGGTGGAGAGCTCGCTGCACCAGTTATGGCTCTTCCTCCTCTTCTGCGCCGTTCTATGCCTCTTCTTGTTGTGAAGGAGAGTCGTCTTTCTTTCTTCATGTCCTGTCCTCCTCACCTTGTATTATAAACCAGACAGAATAAGGGTATGTGCAATCTAGTACTTGTGTTATTGTGAAATATTGGTGTACGTAAAGGCCCAGGCGCCTGCTGTTATTTTTAAGGCTGGGCAAAGAAACTTTGGTTACTAACGTTGAATTTACCGTGGGTTCCTTCTGTTTATGTTTCGATTTCAATTTGATACTGTATCAGGGTGATAAAGACTCCTCCATTCTCACGTCAAGTGTTGAAGGACCCTCGAAAGGCCGGTTCAAACTTCAAATAGGCTAGGAAAAATCTACATGATCTCGGGGGCAAGTGGGTCCAGCCGTCCAAGTTGACTTGAAAATAGACTAGATCCGATGGATTTAGTTAGATTTGGACTTGAAAATAGGATACAAATTCAACTATTCAAGGACCAATTAAGCTCAAACAAAGTCAACGAAAATGTGACCTCTCTTCTCTTCTCCTCGCACCCTGTCCATTTTCTCTATTCTCTCTCATACTCCCCACTCTCCCTCTCAATCCTTCTCCCCTCTTCTCTCTCTCTCTCTCCCTCTCCCCCCTCCCCTCGCCTCTCTCTCCTGCAAGATCTCTCTTCCCTCTCTTTCCCTTCCTCCTTGATATATATCTCTCCTCTCTTAACTTTCTCTTTCACCGGATCCCTCTCCTCTCGGCAACTCGGAAACTAAATTTAGGTTTGAGCTTCGGTTGGGCTTGGATCAAAGTTTTATAAATGTTTAGGCCTCAAGTCAGAAACCGATTAGAAACCAGAAAGGCTTCTGAAATATTTTCTAATTCAACCAACAACCCCAATACTAATTCGGCACTTAACAATATCAAGCTTGAAACTATCATTACAGATTAAATCCTAAAATTAAAATCTCATGTCGAAACAAGAAATTATAGAAAAATGAGAAAGAAAAAGAAAAGGAATATGATTTAGAGCCCATGCATGGACTTTATACGTGCTTGCATGGTAAAACACCGAATTTATAAATTATTTATACGGGACTTCTTTATAATTTAATCAAGTGCCCTACTAAGTTATAGCATTTGTTTCAATTAATTTAATGCCCTCTTCTTGAGTCTTAAGTGTACCACATTAGAAAACTTTGCCAAGAATTGGAGAGCAAGTTAAGGTGAATCGTATTTAGATGAGTTTGTGTTAAGGATTGCAATAAGTGGAATACCTATACAAACGTTTTTTAAGGAATTATAGTATTCTAAGGTCATCGAGAATTTAAACTTTAATGTCAAGGAAACTTATCCATCAAGTCTTTAAATGCGGATTTTTAGAAGGAATTTCTTTTGAAGTGAGGATATTAGAATTTTTAAAATATTTTTTTTACTACTTTTAAGAAAGGATTTTTAAAATTTTATAAAATTTACAAATTCCTCAAAATGAATATTACAAATTTCACTTCTAAAGATATCGTTTATAAATCCCTCCTAAAAATTGTTGTAAAATAGTAAAAATATTTAATTTGTTTACATAGTAAAATATTTACATAAATATTATATAAATTTTATTTACATAATACCATTTTTTATTAATAAATAAATACGAAATAAATAAAATACATTAAAAAATAATAATACTATTAATGATATATTTATGATGAAAATATAAATTAACTGGAAACATTTCTAATATTATTTATAAATATTTTTATAATATTATTTAAAATTTTTTAAATAAAAATAAAGAATACTTTAATAAATATAGTATTAAATATTATTAATATGCACAATAATGTTAATATTAAATACAATCCTCAAACAAAATTTTATTTTCAAAAGAAATTATCTAAACAAAAAATTTATAAAATTTTAAAATGCTATATTTTAAAATTTTAAGAAATTTTAAAATGCATCAGCCAAATATAACCTAAGGTGCAAGCGAATGAAAATTTATTTTTGGATTCCTAAGTGTATCCACATGATTTAAATATTCTTTAGTTGAAGTTTTACTATCTAGGTATATTATTTTAATTAATTTAATATCCTTGAATATAGGGCTGCAATCGAGCCGAGCCGAGCCGAGCTTTTTTATTGTCAAGCTCAGCTCGTTAACAAATACTCGAGCTCAAGCTCAAGTTGGTTTAAATTTAAAAATCATGTTCAAGCTCGGCTCGAGCTCGATTACAAAAAAGCTCGGGCTCGACTCAAGCTCGGCTCGAGCTCGCTCATTTGGTATGATTAGAAAGCTGGACAAGCTTGATTCAGAAAAAGCTCGTTTCAAGCTCGAGCTTGAATTGAGCTCGTTTCAAGCTCGACTCAAATTAAGCTTATTTAAAGTTTGACTCAAGAATAATAAAAAAAAAAGCTCGATTCTTAAACCCAAAGAGTAGTTAAAAAAGATGAAAAGATAGAGAAGAAGAAAGGACATCTTATTCACGAGCTTCTAATCGAGTCAGCTCGCGAGCTCCTAATTGAGCCGTTTTATGAGCTCTTAATCGAGCTGTCTTGCGACCTCCTAACTTCTGTGCTCAAGCTCTGCTTATTTATCAAACGAGCTCTAAAATGAAGCTTAAGTTTGGCTCGTTTATATAACGAGCCGAACACGAACGAGCTTTTATCGAGCCGAGCCTCGAGTAGTTCATGAGCGGCTCGGCTCAATTACAACCCTACTTGAGCATATGCATATACATCGCAGATGACACTACCTATTTCAAGAAAGCAAGATGCATGACAAATCTTAATTTGTATATGACAAAGGAGTAGTTGTATGAAAGCAAGCTCACTCTTACCTTGCATAAATCCTAGAGGTTTCTTATAACAATATTCTTTTTTATGATAAATCTTTTGTTTCGGCTAACCAACCCACACAATTCACTCATTGATAAGATTGTAATATGACAACTTTTGTTAGCTACTTATATTTTATGCGCTTCAAAATATTTTTTTTCTTAATTTTAATCTCCTTGGATAATAAAAATTCTTAATTTTTTTTAGCGTGCTAAATTGAATATTCGAGGATAAAAAGGTTTATATGTGGAGATCGATTGGCCCTAGTTTTATTGAGATCAATAATTTTTAGGTTGGAATGCTACAATAAGGCTACAACCATAAAACCTAAGTTTATTTGTTATCGGCATTTATGCATAGTTATTTGTATTTATTTTAAAATTTTAATTTACATTCATTAACTTAAATCTACCACAATTTCATCCTGGTAAAGCGGTGAAATGCTGCCTATCTCTGTTTGTTGGTTAAGATCATCAACGTGTTTCCCCGGGAACGCAAGAAGTTAGCTTCTATGAATTAATAACTACAACTTATGGATGGATAACAATACTGCATGGGCACATGTAACATGCCCCCATTAATTGATCACAGGCTTCCTGCTTGCACTTGGTTTTTGCATACCAATTAATTGAAATAGACAAGATCATATGGTTGATTAATTTTAGATTGTTTCTTTGAAAAAATACAAAAAAAATATTTCTCTGATTGAATTTTATTTATTTATTTATTTTGCATAGTTCATACCACCTCTTCCTAAGGAGTACACTGATGGTCATGACTCAGGGTAGACATCCAGAGTTGTTTTTTAAATTGATGTATTTTGACACTGATTTAGAAGAAGAGGATGAGAAACAAATATTTTGTAAAAATGGTGTTAAGGTAGAAAATGTCATTTCAAATAACATTTTTCGCTTCCACCTCCTCCCTCCCGTATCACCATGCCAGCTGAAAGTTTTCGCTAGCGTGGCGAAGAACCGTTTAGAAATCACCACTTGAAGTGGGTATTTCAGTGCAGAAATTGTCACTTCAGATGATGATTTCATAAATAAAATCATCATTTAAAGTGGTGATTTCATCTGTGCTAAAATTACCATTTGAAGTGGCGATTTTATTTCACTGAAATCGCCACTTGGAGTGGTGATTTCTCCTCTACTATTTTCTTTGGAAGTTAGGCTTGGGTGAGAACCTCTAAAAGGGTTGGGTTATGTTACGTTATGCCAGATTAAGGTACAAAAATTTGAATAAGTTTTACAACAAAAATTTTACGGATTTGAATTTTGAATTGAAGCATGTCTGCATTCCCCCCCTCCCCCAACTCCCTCTCCCATTTTTCTAGCTACCAAAAACTATGTCATCCAAATCACTGATATTCTTCGTATAGAAAGATAACTTTATATGAATACCATCCAACTTACGGTAAAGAACCAAAAGTAAAAATCTAAGTTGCAAAGCTTATATTTACAAAAAATTATTGGTTCCTTCCTTCTAAATCATCACTATAAATGAATGCCATTTATTTAAGACATTAGACGAAATTGATTGATTGATGAAAAAAAAAGCTACATGGGGTTAAATAATCCATTATATGTTTAATAGGCTAAAGTTCCTTATAAGATTTCACGTTCTGATTTCTTTCCTCATGTTTGTGCACAGTTTATGGTTGCATTGGAGTTGGCGACATCCCAGGGCTGCAGGGCCCTTGAGGTTTCCATCAATTACAAGAGCTGCTATTGTCTCATTTTCTTTATAAAGGAAATGCAGTTGGACATGTATAGATTGAGGTTAAGATAACATCAAAAGGGGTAGATAGGTGCATGGCACTCTAAATGGAAAGGCCAAAAAAAAAAAAAAAAAAAACTTTACACCAATAGGTTCATTATAATTTGGCAAAATATTTTACTTGGTTATGAATCAGCTTTCTTATAAACAAACTGATAGAGATATAGACTAAAAGATATGCTTTATGTCTTTACATTTTAAATGAGAATTCATTTTGAGCAATGTATGCCATTTACTATATATATGTGCATGTGTCTAGTATTTACAAAGAGTATTTGATCTAGTGTGTAGAGTATGGCTTACACACAGAAGACTAGATCATCGGTTCTTTTGGAATACAAGTTTATTGTTCACAGTTTTAGATGGAATTGGACACACCATCAGTAGAACTGTAACACAAATTTTTAGTAGGTCTGTCTTGACTACGGGGAATGGTTTATTCTAACTATTTGTGCTAGTACACTTTGTGTGTATTGAACAGGACCCAGTTGAGTTGATTATTTTATACTGACTTTATAAAATAATTTAAAACTCATGAATATTATGATTACTTATGCTCTTAATCTGAATTCTATTTTTAGACACGTGTATGTAGTGATTATTGTTTTGATTACACATAGAGTGAGATTCTATATGAGTCAATAAACTCAGTGGGTTGGACAATAACATTATATATGGTGAATATTAATAGTTGAAGGAATCCACGTCCTGTTAATTTGGATTGATGATATCCCCTTGAGAAAGCTTATAAGTTTTGATCGTATCAAATCTTGCAAGTGGATTTTGAATCCGATACATCAAATAAGTTAAGTGGATAAGTCTCAAGGATAATAACAGCCAATTAAATTATATTATCAGTATTTAAATTTAATTGGTGGATATCTGTAATCTTAACGTGGGGAGATAATAAGTATTTAATATTAAGGCTCGAAAATATAAATTCGAATGTGATTAGGAGTACAATTATAATTCTTTAGTGGAATGAATTATAATTTACGTAATTAAATCCTAACCCGGGATAGGATTAGGAGATTTAATTACGTGGGAAGTCCTTTTCATATTTGCCTATTTGGTCCCTGTTGTAGCCCTATAAATACCCTCTCAATTGGTTGCTAGGGTTAACGTTTTTGAGAGAGAAAAAAACAAGAAACCCTAGGTCGGCCGAGAGAGATCCCACCATCTTGTGAGAGAAGAAAGTATTTCGGGAATACGGCGGAAGGCCAAAAGGTTGAGGTCGAGCAATCAAATCGAAGTGTTCCAGCGTTCAAGTCTGAAGGTATAATTTTATACTCATAGATTAGAACGGTAAAAGATTTTTGTATTACTCATATACGCTATAGCCGTGATCTTGGGGGTATTCCGCGCTCCCCAACACAAACCAGGTGGCCAAAAGCCCAAAGAGCTTTTGGCTTTGATATTTCTGGAGAAGAAGAGGAGGATAGATCGAGGACCGTGGACTGCTTGAGAGAAAGACTGCTTGCAGAGAGAGTTGAAGACTCAAGATGTCTTTTGGACTGAACAACAAGCAACTTTAACGAAACTCAACCAAAACTTGATTGAAATTCAACCGAAACTATACCAAAACTCAACCGAAACTCACGTCATCCAAAATTATACCATCTCACAAGCATCAAATATCATCACATCAGCTGAATAACGCATACTCATAAAAATTTAATATATTTGATACATGAAAAACGTGATTTTTTACAATATAAGGTTTTAGTACAACAACCTAAGCAACTTAGGTTCCATATCCGCGTCTAGGAGGTCGGCGAATATGTCCAGTTCGTCGCCTATAGGTCGCCATCGGTGGAAGGCCCTCATCACTCACTTGAGATACCCCCTTCTACGTGGGGATCATGGTAGGATGGGAAACATTAGGCATATCAGCGTTCCAATGCGACCGGGTGACATTCTCACTGATCTCGGTGATATCTGCATAAGCAATGTTATTAATGCGACATGCAGTGTGATCTCGACTGGCAGATATACCCTCCCCGACATCCTTCATGTGCGAATACTCGTGTGCTAATGGCGACTGCATGCAAGAAGGCAATGGCGTACAATGAAATGTCTCCATCGTTAGATCAAGATCATCTCGTGTAGAGTCTGGCCCCTCCGGGTAGAGTGACGTTGTAGGTGTGCTTCTCAAAATTTGTAGCCGCTCATCCTTCACTGGGGCAACTAGAGCCCGCTCGACCTTCAAAGTCAAATGTTGAAACCTCTCATGCTGCATATAAAATGACAATAAAAAGTCATATGAAAACTTATGAAGTTGAAAGAAAAATATATTAAATTTTATTTTCAAAATAATACCAAAAACTCAAATGAAGTTTCCTTCCCTTCGTAGACCCTTGTACGATACTCAGAATGGCCTACACATATTCGGGTGATGCTCCTAAACCAGGCCATATAATCGGGTGTGCACAAGACTCCCGCTACTATAGGCTCTTCCATAATAATATGCTGACGCCGTGCATTCCATGTTGCAAGATGAGTCCCGTGCACGACGTCCCATGCAACATTTGTCCTCCTCCATCGATCATGAAGCTATACCGACATATCGCATGGACATGATATGGACTGATGACATCCAAATTGAAAAAGTACTCGATCTGGCAAATGCCACTCGACTACATCAAAATATATAAGCGGGGTCCATGCCATCCAAATATCCGAACTGAACAAGCAGCTCGAAGGTAAAATAGAGATAACCACCGGCGAGCAAGGACACCATATAAACTAGATAGGAAAAATTAATTAATCCATAATCAACATAAACTTGAGAAATATCCTATCTAATTGAATTCCATATTTCAAGATGACATACCCGTTGATCACTATCATCCAACATATCTAACTGATCCCTATAAGCACATAGTGTATGGGTTAAAACATTTTTCAAGTTATATTTTACATGTCATCTATACCCCCATAGTGCACCTAAGTGCCAATCATCTTCGGCATCGGAAGGTCTAGCCTTCGAAGTCTCGAGTCTCGTGGGATTAAAAATAAAAAATCATTCCCATGCCCAAATCTGCATGTTCGGATAATTCAAAATATTAATTAACAATAAAAATAACCTCAATCTCAATCATAAAAATATAGTGTTTACGTGTAGTAAGGGAAGGTATCCTCAGATGTCTAATTGGGTAGGGCTCGTTATACGATATAGTGCTCTATATAAACTAGCAAGTATAGCCAATCCCCAACTAAGAGCAACAAATGCTTCCAAGTCTTTCAGAAATGGCACGTATATCAACTTCACTAAATATATCAATCAATGTCTTCTGCTTTCCATGCCATGCTTTGGAATATAACACCGCATAGTGAAATTATTCCGCAATAGTTGCTATAATATCTTCAATATTCACATTTGGATCTTTCTCCACAATGTGTCAAACGACATAGCTAATAACTCGAGAACTAATATATTTGTTATCCCGAGTTAAATTTCTGAATAAATAAGAGTGCATCCCATCATACCTTGTGATCTCAAAAAATCCATACTTCAACTTTGCAGCACACAACCTCCATTGATAACTTTGACCAGTACTTAAAGAGGCACATTTAACAGACCGAAATAAATTTTTTTGACTCCACCATATTATATGTGCGATGCTTCTTGATGTGATACATTTCACATGCTCTCTTCAATTTATCTTTAGTATTAAACAATAATCCTTTAGCAAACTCTGCCATTGATGAATCCTAAAATTGAGAATTGAAGGGTAACTCTCTTGGTGTACTAACACATCCGCTAGCATGCAAATTCAACTCATTATAAAATTCTAATACTTATTCATATGCAAAGGCTTGATGATCATGTACCTGAGTTGGAATAGGTTCTGGATGACTATATAGGAATGGAACTAAAGCCAATGTCATGAACTATATCGTCTCCATATGACTCTTCATTTTCATTTGGCTCTTCATCTGAGTCATCATGTTTAGGCCAATAGTCATCATCTGTACTCTCGTCTGACTCCATTCCCCGACTATCAGTGTTGAACTGATTGTATACTACATCATCGCTTTCCACTGCTGGTATAAATCCTTCAATCATTGAAAAATCCATTGAATCCTAACCTATTCTACAGCTGGGCTATAGGAGAACTGTCCTAAACATTCTCTGTATGACCAACACTATATGGCTCTGGAACGTCATCCTTGAAAACATATAGTTCAATATACTAATATTTTGAAAATTTTGAGAAAAATGTCAACATGTACTCCACATCGTCATCGTCCTTAATTGGATGAAGCACATATTTTTGATGCAATATTGAAGATCTTCACATCAATCTGACGATATATCTTTGTACTGAAATTTTTAGAACAGTATGTATCCGATCAACCAACTCAACAAAACGTGTTCCCGTGCTCAATTTTAAACATTTACGTGGAGGTTGATTATAATGTATCCATTCTTGACCATGTTCAATTGATCCATCATAATAGAGCAGAACTCTTACAGTTTCCATCTGAAAAAAGGTAATCAAAATTTATCTCAGATCGGACATACTTATATAAAAAGCTTTCAGGCTGAGATTGATCCTCTAACATTTAATTTCTAACATGAATTAAAATTTTAACTCAAAAAATATGATCCAGGCCTATCTCAAAATCGAATTATATTCTTATGGATTCTTCCAGCTGCTTATTTTAACTAGGATGATGTGCTCTAAATGAGTAGAGAACAAATAGCTTCAGAAGGATATATTGTCGTCAAATAGAGGTTGCATGGTATCCATGAAACTAAATTGTTAATACCACTACTGAATAATACAGAATATTATCAATCCTAAAGCTTCCAATAGGAAAGCATTTTTTTTAAACCAAAACTAAATTAATATGTGAGCCTCCAGAAACTTCCATGAAGCCATCTATTTTAGTTTATTAAAGAAGAAAGAATGTCTCTCATTAACTAAAATTGGTATTAGGTGCTAAATTATTGAAAGAGAAGGGCGCATAAGGATTCCATAACTCGGAGGGGAATTATAATTTTGGATTTAATTCCATACCATTTTTTAGAACATTTTAAGAAAAATTTAGCAAAAAAAATGTGTTTCCTTTATTCCAATTTTTTCAAGCAAAATCAGGAGCAGAAAAGCTAAAACTTTATTCATATGAATTGCACTGCCCCGCTTTCTCATAGCTTATTCTTCCCAAAAAATATAAGACACATTTTTTTTCTACGGAAAAGCGATGTTTACCTTCAGGTGAAGGGAACCAGAGATCCAAAGCCCCAAAGACTTGAAAGCGAAACAAAACCAAACAGGGGCGACGGAGTAGGGTCCTGAGACCAATGTCGACGAGCAAGGGGTTAGGGCGAAGGACTGTCAAACTTTTTCTCAGTTCTATTGGCCTCCTGGGAGCAGGAGGTTAAGTACCAGAAGGAAAATCGTGAGTCAAGCCGAGGCCGAAGGAAAACCGAGAGTCTTATTGTCGGGTAGATGGGGCACTGAGAAAATCGCCACTTAAAGTGACGATTTCAGTAAAAATAAAATCGCCACTTGAATGATATCGCATTCCAAGTGGTGATTTTAGTGTAAAAGAAATCGTCACTTCCTTTGAATCGCCACTTGGAGTGGTGATTTTAGCTCAGACCTTCGCTACACCAGCGAAATCTTTCTGTTGACGGAGAGAGAGGGGATGAGGTGAAAGTGAAAAATAGCATTTGAAATGATTTTTTCACTTTAATATTATTTTTATAAAATATTTAATTTTTACCTTTTTCTTCTAAAATCGATGCCAAAAACACCGGTTTAAAAAATGACTTTAACATCCATATTCTTACTTTTTCTCAAGGTAAGAAAAATTTAATAAACAATAACAAGTGGAAAAAAATTGCAAGCCTTAGGAGATTGCGAAGGGTGGAAGTAGGTACAGCAGCTCTGGACTTTTGCTGGCAATGTTGGGATGGGTTCTTTGTTCAAACATTCCGGCACTGGTTGTGTCATGGGTATGCCCAGCAGACATAACTTTGATCATAATATATGAGAGCAATCTGGGATTATTTTCCTTTCCATTATCATCACTGATAAGAAATCCATGCTGAGCTCGTAACAAGCAGTTGGCCATCCACTACTAACAACCTTGGAACCTTAAACGCCAACATGAGTGAGTTCATTCCACGTGTGGGATTGACATAGGCATTGTATCATCGCATGGCCATTGCTTTTAAGGTAAGACCTCATCCACTCAATACACATTCAAACCTCCTAAACAGAGTGAGTGAACAAAAACCATCATTGTCTACCATATTTCCAGCTACTTAATCTTTGATTAAGGATTGAAAGTTGGCTCATAACTAACTAAGTTGACTCCTAATAAAACAATAACGAAAACCAACCATTGACATTAATTTTGTCATGTGGAATAGTTAATCCCATTGGAAGAAGAATTATTATTTCATCACAAAAAATCTTTTTATTTTTTTTATCTGGCTACTAATCTATTTTCTAATTCTTATTCTTAAAAATAACTATTATTTTACTAGAAATATAGTTGTTTCATCTAATTTATTATTCTGTCATTCATTAAATTAGAAATAAAACAAATTTTATTTATTTATTTATTTATGTTCAGTCTATACTGCTGCGGAGCAAACACAGCCTTTTCCTCTTTCCTTTGAATACAGAGTCAACTCACAGGTCAGCTAACATTTAGACTGATAAGAATGGTTACCATACTTTTCTGATCAAAACTCGAAGCAATTACGTTTTAGATCTTT
Organism: Calamus simplicifolius; assembly: GCA_900491605.1. Taxonomy (NCBI): domain Eukaryota; kingdom Viridiplantae; phylum Streptophyta; class Magnoliopsida; order Arecales; family Arecaceae; genus Calamus; species Calamus simplicifolius. The sequence goes on from UESW01004492.1 coordinate 363,755, forward strand.
TCCCTAGCCATGATAACAATTGTAGGATGGATGGTACATAATTGTTCATGGATTTAAAAATAGTATTAGATATATGAACAGCAGATGAGCCCGACGGCCGAGTTTTCTGACCTCAATCGCCATCCCGAGTCAAGGAGCAAAATCAAACTCAAATGAGTGCACTGTCCCAAGAAAGCAAGGCAGAAACAAATTCTTGAAAGCGGTCTAATAAAAGATTTAGGTTTATTAAGTCAATACTCCTTTCTAAAACCACAGTCTTAATCTTTTTCCCCAAAAACAAGCCTTTTCTTTTTTCCTTTTCCTTGTCCTATTTTTCACCGACCACTTGCCATGAGAACAACGGCGGCAGCCAATAAGCAAGGCATATCGTATTCTCCAAAATAAAACCATACTTCGGGAACACTACACCGTGGTTGCTTTCCCTTCTGGCCACCCATCTCCGCTGTCCACTCTCACTCTCGCCCTCAGCGCGCTCTCTCTCTCTCTCTCTCTCCCTGTCTCTCTCCTTGTGGTCTAGAGGAATTGAGCGGGGAAATGGGAGGGCCTCTGGGGGCGATCATAGGAAGGTATCCGACCGCAGGGGGCGGCGGCGGCGGTGGAAGCGAGGGCGAGATGGGGAACGGGATCATAAGGAAGAACCGGAAATGCAGGGATTTGGTGTTCCTCGTCATATTCATCGCCTTCTGGGTGGCCATGATCGTCAACTCCAGCTTCGGATTCAACCAGGGAAACCCACTGCGGTACTAATCCCTTGCTTCTCCTTTCGCCTTTCCATCCTTTATAGGCCCAAACGCCACAAAAAAAATGATTTTTAATTAAAAAAGGCGCTTTTTTTTTTTTTTACCTCCATTTTCGTTCCTCGAGTTCGTCTTCCTTGTATGGTCAAATTGCTGCTTTTGGATGCTCTAATGTTTCCTTTTTTGGGAATGGAGACTTATATGCGACCAGGGTACTGCATTCTTTGGAAGAATTTTCTAACTCGAGGTGAAGATGGCCTGATATATCGGGCTTAGCGTTTGTAACGGAGTTTATGCGAGAGTATTTTCTTACTGAGGTTGTTGTTATATGACTTGTCTGCACGATTATGTTAGAAAGATTGAAACTTGTGAGTATTTGGTGCCGGTCTTACTTGATTATCGGGGATTCAGGTGGATCTTTTACGTGTTGCGCTCTTGGGGTAACGTCGGTTGTTTGGTTATGCAACGAGTAAATCTGAGTACTAAAACAATGTGAGCTCCTGGAATCATGACTTGGTGCCCTTTAATCCATTCTAACCTGTTTGGAGTTTAAATCATGCCACGAGGCTACATTAAATTGAGCAATCTCGCAATTTTGTTGAAGACTATATTTGGTTAGTGCCATAGCATTCTTGACTTATACTTGTCCTTGATTTGTGAACACATTTTCACAGCAAAGGTTTGGATCATGGTGCGGATGCATTTTGTTACTGTTGATAAGGAAAATTGCTGCTTTGTTTCCTCTTATCTAGTTTTGGTTCATTTTGATAATCGATCATGCTACAGAATCTTTTTTTTTATAACAAATTTCACTGCAGCACTAGAGAAAATTCGGTATTAATCTACAAGATTTATTTTTAAAAGTTTATGCCTTTGAGTTTTTCTTTTAGTTCCCTTTGCACCTTTCAAAAGATCAAATAATAGGACTAGAATTTTCTTTTCCTCCTCATTTCTGAGACTACATCTTTATTACTAACCAACAAAGTAGGAATAAAATAAATTTCTCGTTCAATATGTGTACTTGATTCTTCTTAATTTTGTTCTTTGTTTTTAGACACTAAATCTTTCTGACAAATGCTTTACGTTAATGATTGGTTGATTAATCGAAGGCAAACATCTCATGCAGGCTCACTTATGGATTGGACTACAAAGGAAATGTTTGTGGCAGCAAACATGCTGACCCAGATTTACGGGAACTGGAGGTTAGGTACTGGTTGAATCCCAACCAGGTCTATCAAAGTAGCTTGAAAAGGAGCCAGTTCAGTCTTGCTGATGCTAAAAGTATCTGCTTGATGGAGTGTCCCATTCCGTCGGAAGATGGCCTCAGCTTCATATGTGATTATCCAGAGGGTGACATTCGCATCTCAATGGATGACTGGATTGACAGGGATTATGATTATTTTGAGTTTCTTACACCAGAGATGAGGAATAGTTCTTTTCAACTCCAAGGTCCATGTTACCCTATAATATTTCCAAGTGTAAATGGTAAGTATGGCAGATCTATAACATGAAGCAGAATTAAAATGTTTCTTTATTCTGAAAAACTAAGATGACTTCACTATAGAAATGCATTGATCGGCTTTTTGCAACTCAGAATTGCTGCTAATTTGACCTGGATTGTTCCTTTTGGTTCCATGAGTTTTTTATGTAAACACATGCTTCATGGCAAATAATCCTAGAGGAGATCTTTTTTTTGCAGTGGTATATGCCAATTCTTGAATGGCATGGCTCATACAAGACTATATGTGATATTATGCTTTCTAGAAAAGTGATTTTGAAATATCTGCTTGGAAATGTTGGTTATCATTATTTTTTTGAAGTAATGTAACAAGAGTGAAATAAAACAAAGGTCACCTAGTTTTCTTTACACTTGTATGCACCAAATCAATATTGAACTCCTACCTCTCTTGCATTCATTTCAAATTCTGATATTCCTCTCAGTTTTCTGTGGAATACTTGATTCATATTTTGTTCTTTGTATCTTTTCAGTTTACTGGAGCTGCCAGTTCATAGCACGTGCATCCAACATTTCTTTGAAGCATTGGCTGCAGATGGGTGGTGTTGCCATTGAGGAGAACATACTACTAGATAAAACTATTCACAGAGCCATCAATTCTCCATCCGCTGTCTTAAAGGTTGGCTATTTTTAAGGGAATTATAATGAAAATATATATTGTGTTCAAGTAGTATCCTTTTTTTTTGTTCTTTCACTCTCTCATCTGTCAGTTTCAATAAATAATTCGATTAATTGCCCTTCCTAGCTCAGTTTGAATTCAAATCAAACAAGTCATTCGAAATATATAGAAATAAATTTGTAACCATTTTTTCTTTAAAAAACAATACTCATGGAATGCTGTCAAAAGCTCATTTTAGAATCTCCAAAGTCAATAGCTGATTCTTGCATAGTGCATGATACGCATTTTGTGGTGTATCACAAGCCTTGTACGGTGAACCTGAAATACTTTTCTGGATATATAAATTGCATGCTTATTTGCATTCACTTCGAACCTTATCATTCAAATATTAAACTTGACTCATGCACTTTTTATGATCTACAGAGATATGTGTCAGATATTGGAAAAGCATGGCCTGTGTTAATTGTTTGTGGAGGAATCTTGCCCTTATTTTTATCTGCGATCTGGCTATTAATGATTCGCCACTTTGTTGCTGGGATGACATGGATAACAGTGATTCTCTTCAATGCCCTTATAATATCTGTCACAATGTTTTACTACACAAAAGGTCAGATATGCTGTGCCCCAAACTCTGTTTTTTTTTTTTTTTTTTAATAAGAGCAAATGGCTACTTTACATCTGATATTTAATATCTTTGGTGTGAATGCCAATAACAGTCTAACAAGTGATGGTCAGGTCCTATAATTTATCTTAAAAAATAATGAACTCATCTGTTCATCTATTCAAAGATGTTAACAGTTTTTGCATTATACGATAAGTCATAGAGCATTTTTTGTATTGTCATGTAGTATACATGCAAGACATGCAAAATAATCTAACAATATATTCATCATTAACTATGGAATACCTTGTCAGTGGAATAACTTGGAGAACAAAAATAAAGCTGTTTGAAAACTTAAGTCACTAAATAAACTGTTCTGCAAAGTTGCCTTGGGCCTGAGGCATGTACACTTGGGGTTTGACTTACCTAGGTTTTTTACAAGCTTAGGAAATTGGCAGGGAGGAGTCTGGCAGATGTCATCTGATCATCTACCTAATTGTATTGTTTTGTTAAGACTCGATGTTGTAAATTGAGTACCAAGTTAAAGAATGTCTCCCCATAATCATTGCCTGTAATAAATGCATTTTATACAATAATCAATATTTCCAAACCATCCTAAGCTGGGTGGTTTAGAGTGCATTGAATCAGATGGGCCAGGAATCGAGATAGTTTGGCCACTTGATTAGGTTTAGGTCAAAACTGGCCTAAACTTGGTTAAACTGTTTAGTTCCACCTGGTTTCAAGCAGTTTCATGTATTTGAAACCAAACCAGCTTTGATTCTATTATAAATTTATGATCTTCCCCTCTCCTCTTTCAATCCTCCTGACCTCTTGCAACTCATCTCCTCTCTCACAATTCCCATCACTAGTGTTAGAGTTCCATCGCTCCCCTTGCCGCTGATGAAGGTGACAATGATAGTGACCACCATCTTGATTTCTCCTCTCATTATGTCAACTGTGAGATTCCATGTTGGAATGTTCAGTCCCTCATTGGTGGTGCATTGGGTAGATCTTGTATCTATATAGGACCATAAAACTCAAATAATACTTTCTTGGCAAGTTTTTTTGAGTAAGGACCTGAGTTATAAATGACACCAAAGCAGACCGGTCCCATAGCTTATGTGGACTAGGAGAATAACCATGGTTCATTATTGAGTTTGTGATTGGATTTGTTTGGGTTTGACTCTTAGCCCAGTGAGAATGTCATCACTTAAATGTAGAGTAGTATATGAGAGTACATGTTGATATGTGTTTAGTCTCATATCTGTTGACATGTATTTAGTCTCACATTAGTTCTGTATCGAATAGATTTTAAGTTTTGATGTAGGCTAAGGAATCCAACTAATATTTTTTTGGCTAATCTTTTTTAAGTAGGTCCTAGGTTGTTACACCACCAACTCTGTTTCTCACCATCACACTACCACCATTGCAGACAACAATAATAGATATTAGGGATCACAGATCACAAATTGGAGGTCAGAGGCATGCTTGCCCTCCTTTCTTCCTTTTCTCTCTCTTTCTTGTCCTCTCTCCCTCTCCTCCTCTCTCTCTCTCTCTCACACATCTTGGTTCCAGTAACCTTGTATCGGTACAGTACAATGCCATACTAAACCACTAGCTGACTGGTATGACCCCTAGTATCAGTCCGGGCAAACCTTGCAATCATCATTCCCTGATGTGCTGTGTCATGCTCTCTCTTAAACTTTAAGGCCAAGTATGCTAATCATGCTCTTAGTACAAATTTTGAGAAAAGAGATATTCATCATAGAATTTTGGGGAAGACAGTGTGAAGCAGGATATGTAAATTTTGCCTTTCCAAGTGTTGACTGTTGTAAAACGTTGAGTTTAAGACCATCTAAAGTCGAATCTAGATTTTTCATATTTCAAATCATTTAACAACATGGTTTATTAATTGGCCGAAATATTCTGTTTGATTAGCCCACCGATAGTTTCATTTGGTCTGCATTACTTTTTACCATGCATTTTTTGTTTCTAAACCAGTAATTGTTATAAAGTTAAGATACCTCATGTCCAAATGCTTAATGAAGCAGCAATGCAATAGGCCATAGTGAAAATTTAATTGTTTTTACTTAGTACCCTTAGTAAGGTCTTTTGGCATAATTTCATTTTGAATGATAATTTCCTGATTGAATATTTACTTTAAGATATACATGTTATATGAATTATACTTGCTGCTTATCAATCATTTCATGTCTTTAGCTGGATGGATTGGGCATGATGCCATATCGGTTGTAATTGGTGAAAGTGATCCATATGTCAACATTAGTGGGAGGGTAGTTTTTATCCTTAAGCATAATTCCCAAGGAAAATCTTGCTTTCATCTGGCTTACCAACTGAATTTAATTCAGGAAATAAATCACATTCGTGCTGTAGCAGTGCTTATGACGATTGTAATGATTATCGCATTCCTCTCTTCAATAGCCATCATCCGTCGTATTCTCATAGCAACATCTGTTCTGAAGGTAAGCATGTGTATAAACCAGGTGGTAACTCTTATGTCACTTAAAACAGGTGCACATATAGGGCCTTATTATGTTTCCTAAAATTGGCACAAATATATGTGGCTGTAAAACAAGGATGCACACTGGGAATTCGATTTTTTTTTTTTTTCAAATTTGTAAATCAAGAAATTTGATTGCTATCCCAAGCTTGCAATATGAAGTTGGCTTGATAATTTCTTTAAAAGGATTGCATTACTTGTCAGAATCTTCTCCATATGCTGTTGAAGAAGTTTAGTCTGGTTTCATGACTTAAATCAATGGCTAACATAATTTGTGTGCAGGTTGCTGCAAAGGTCATAGGCGAAGTTCAGGCTCTTATAATTTTTCCAATTTTGCCATATTTTATTCTAGCAATCTTCTATATGTTCTGGCTTTCTGCTGCACTTCATCTTTTCAGCTCTGGTCAGATCCTTCGCAATGATTGTAATGCCAATTGCTGTTCCTATGACCTGAAGACCAACAGAGTGAATTGTGATGTTGTTGTGGCTACAGTATCCATTACACCCCTCACATTGGTATCTCCATCCTTTTTCACCTATTTGGATGTTACTGGGCAACGCAGTTCATCATTGCATGCTCTTCAACTGTTATTGCTGGATCAGTTGCCTCCTACTACTGGGCTCGTAATGAAATTTCGGTAAGCAAATTATGTACATGAAAGTTGTATGAATCTAAAGTCTCTTGTAAATATAAATAGACTCACTGGTACACGTGAAATTGGAAAATTTTTACAGACTCAAAATAAACTCAATTTGGTGTGTTCTGCCAAAAGTGCTACAGAACTTTGCGATGTACATTGAAGGTTTGGAGGAGGTTTCTCCTAACTGAAAGTATTAAATAAAGTCACATCCTTGATTTCTCCAGTCAGTATTTGAGGATTTAGTTAATGTGGCTTTGGTTTTTGAAACTTGATCACATGAGTACTTTCCTGATATCTGATCTTGTAATCAGTTCACATGTGAGCTTCTTAATGGTTGGTTAATTCTTTTGACTGTTGCATGGATTCATACTCTCAAGTTGTCTTTGATTTTCTTGAAATTGTAGGTGTTCTTAGGTTATGGGATGTAACTTGATGTTGCTATACCATTTATGCCAGTCTACTGCATGTATTGATGCCTAATTCTATCATTGTTCATCAAACAAATGAATATGATGATAATAACTGCTTAATATCAAAACCATTCCTATCCAGATGACCAAAATTCTTTCTAGAAGGTTTTTCCACTTCTATGTGCAGGACATCTGATTAATCTTCGAAATATTATGATTCATTTTATTTCTGAACAATAGAAATTCTGTAAGGCAGAGAACATGGAAAATAATTTTTTGGTGCATTCTGTAAGTTTTAGATTCTTAAAGTTTTCCTTTTGACTGGATGGCTCTTGTTACATATAATGCAGCAGGAGATTCCATTTCTCCCTGTATTTTCTTCTATGAAGCGGCTCTTGCGTTACAGCCTTGGATCTGTGGCTCTTGGTTCATTGATTGTATCCATTGTTGAATGGTTTCGGTTTATACTCGAGTCACTCCGACGCAGGTTAAAACTTGCTGATACTTCTCCTGTAAGCTGTATGGGAAAAATGATGTCCTCTTCTTCTCAGTGTTGCCTCGGGTGCATTGATTGGACCATCAAGTCTGTGAATCGGAATGCATATATCATGGTAAGGTTCTGATTAAATTTGTAGTTTGCATCTGATGCATAGATACCAATTCAGTCATCTTCTTTTCACAAGAAAATCTGAAATCTTTCCCTTTTTTCTTTTTGCTTCTCTCCTTTATATATTTTGAGGTTTATCTGGGTGGAGCTCTGTATAACTTTGTTACACATTTGATTTTCCTTTGCATCTTCTTTTATTATCAACTGACTTTTCATGCCCATTGTTTACACTGTATTTTAGGACTGCAACCTCTTTTCCCACAAGAAAATGTCAAGCTCTAGATAAATAATGTTGAGAAAAAAGCAAAAGGAAAAAAAAAGAACACGTAACTTTAGTTGGATAATAGAACTTGGAGGCAATAACATCTCTATGCCTGAAAAATGCATTGCATGCATAATGCATCCATGTCCAGCCTTCATGTTCTCCATGTCTGAAAAACACGTTATTTTTGATAACATGCTGTCCTTCATGTCCTTTTTCTTTTCAAAATTTGTTACCATATCCATCAAAGAAAAAAAAAAGAGAGATTAGGGAAGATTAGATCGATGGATTATCAGAAGTTAATTTGCACATATGCTGAAATTTATGTTAAGGGAATAATATTGTGGCCGTATCAAGAAGAATAAATGAGTTTATATGCATTAGCTATTCCTCATATGCACTACAACTGACAATTTGCTTTTCACACAGATTGCCATCACTGGCAAAGGGTTCTGCAAAGCATCTGCAATTGCTACAGGTCTGATTATGAATAACATATTGCGCATAGGAAAAGTGAATATCATCGGAGATGTTATTCTTTTTCTTGGGAAGTTATGTGTCAGCCTCTTCTGTGCACTATTTGCATTCCTCATGTTGGACACTCACAAATACAAAACTGCCCACAACAAGATTTCATCTCCTTTGTTCCCTGTTCTGGTAATGCTCTCAAATTTAGTTTGTAGCAATTAATCTTTCCTTCTTGATCCTTTTATCTGAATTTAAAAAGTGTTGCTGTTTCATTCAAAAACTATATTTGTAGATGGTAGAAATTGACTTTAGAATCTTCTGAGTCAATAAGTTGTCGCTTTAAACTAGGGTAGATTAAAATATTTTGCTCGTGTGAAAACAGATTGGTCTCCTTCATTGACTTGGATGTCCTGTTGGAAACTGCATGTTTATTTTACAGTACCTCATACTACATTCACCGGCAACAAGCAGGAATATGAGATAAAAACAATGGAGGGAGAGGTCAATTGAGCAAGCTGGTGGATGTAAAAAGCTATTTTTCGTGCATTGTTTGCTTGTCAGTAAAATGGGTTTGGCAAGGATAAAAATTAGTTTGTAGTGAAAAATGGATGAGACAGACAGGAATTTTTCAGATGTTGATAAAATTAAGGAACCTAGTTGCAGTCAGCACATTTTTGCATGGTGGATTCTAGATAAAATACTTAGAAACATAATATAATAGAGAAGTTGAAATGGACCAAGTCGACAAGACTTTTAATGACAATATGTTCATTTCTTTTAGAATCTGACATGGAGATATCGAACAATTTCCAGAGGAAGAACAAGTTTGCCATGTAATCATCATCGGTGTCTTGGACTCAAGCAGTAAAGATGGGCAAATTAGCTGTATTTATACCCATTACCGTGATTCTATTTATTTACTAATTACGAGTGTGGACTTTCATATGACTATTGCACCTTCTGCAATATGTGTCTGGTGGCCAAACATCACATGGATTAGATTCTGACTTTTATTACAACTTGCGATATATATCTTCTTTTTTGATGCATTCTACTATACAGAAGACCTCAGCGAATTGTGTTTGCTGCTCTTATAGGTATGCTGGGGCCTTGGTTATATTGTGGCAACCCTCTTCTTTGCAGTTGTGGAGATGTCGATCGACACTATCATTCTCTCCTTTTGCCAAGATGCAGAAGAGCATCAAGGGACTGCCCAATATGCACCTCCTCTTCTCATGGAAACGCTTGATGGCCAAGGTGAAATGCAGAGACTAACCCAGGGATCTTGAGCACATCTATAATTTTCTTCTTAACAGCTCAGATCAGCAATCCAAAAGTGAAAGCATCATCCCTTTATCTGGTGCCTTCCACTCGTTTTTCTGTGTTGCTGGTTGTTGTGGTAGTTCCACCTTCTTCTACTAAATTGCATGCTTGTTTACTAGTTTCTTGTGTTAAAATCAGTGATCCAGATGGGGAGACGATTCCTTAACAATTTGCTCAGCTTCACCTATGGTAATCGCTTTTTGCTTCTAGATACGCTTTCTGGTGTACAGATTATGGCATCAAGTTCAGTAGTGCCACTAGGGGTGGTATATTTGATTTTTTTTTTAAACATAATTGGCCAAACCCATTTCTTATACCACACTTGTCGTTCGAGACTGCTTGCAGAGTCCCGTGGTTGTGCTATGATAGCAAAATGGAGGTGGAGCGAATTTAACATAGCCTTAAAAGTAGTAGGTGAATAAATCCAGAAAAGCTTTGGATCAACGGAGGTTGCAACTCTAAGCGAAATGAGGAAGCTAGATAATCGAACAGTGAACATCTATTAGGTTTCTGAAGGTTAAAGGTATATTGTGCCATGCATGGCGCTCTTAGCATGAAGAAGGGGAGAGCATACTTCTGAGAATTCCAAACTGTTGGAAAAATTAATTTTGTTTTAACAAAACTCTTTTTAGAAAATACTAGAAATTTAATTTAAAATATAAATTTAAAATATAAATTTAAATTAAAAAATAGATAAGAATTTTGTCTGATCAAAGCATGTTAGACATTGCTTTAAGAATCAAATTTTGCTTTTTCATGTAGATTATAGACGATCTGTTTTAAAGGTACAATGATCTGGTTCGATCTGAACCTTCTATCTTGAGCACGATCGTATGAAGGTGTAACCCATTAAACTTTTTAAATGTTCAAAGAAAAATAATGAATATAAAAAATAAAATAAAATAAAATAAAACAATTTTTTTAACAGGCTTTAGGTTGAGACAGAACTTTAAGCTCTTGCAGTAGAATTTAAAAAATAAGTTAGATTTTTTAGCATTTGAATCCCCTTCAATCCTTATATTTTTAACCCATATATATATATATAAACATTTTGGTTGTTCGGCCTTGTTACCATTCCTCCTAAAATGCATGTCACAGAACACTCGCGCAAGAGCATTCACTTTTAAAACGGTTGAAAAGTCAATAATTCTTTACAAAAGTTTTAAATAAAATAAATAAATAAATAATATGATATTAATTTTAGGGTATTTTATATTACGCAATAGGTGAAGTGTTCTGTGGATTTGAACCCTACTTAGTGTTGATTGTATACATATGAAGAAATCATAGTGAATTAAACCTTGAACTAGGTTTTTGACTCAGACTTTTACTAATCACACACACAGTATGGATCAATTGGGTTTAAGCGGTTAGCGCATATTAAAGGCCTTGCGTTTAGTACTTAGATTTTTCATTAGAATTTCTTAAGGTTAGCTTAAACCTTTGGTCATGGCCTAATATGACAATTCTTATATAGGTGAATTCTTCAAGGGTATTTGTGACTAATACCCTGTAGATAACCTATCTCAGATCCATTAAGAGTAATACTCAACCTTACACAGATTTATTTTTTTGCTTTATAAGAGCACTCATCATAAGGATGAAATAATTTTTTTTAAAATTTGTGCTCTAACACGATCACTCAATCAATTTCGTTTCTACCATATTGAACCTCTTTCATGGGATCTTCAATCACAGAGGTTGGGTATCCACTACTGGTGAACAAGTAATGGGCTTAAGCCCCATCCCTCTCGATGATTCTAGGACTTCACTCCTAATTGATCTGCCAACTTCTTATCGAATTTGATAAATTTCAAAGAGATAACATCATTTTTCTTATATTGTCTTATAGACTTATGACGAAGCCGTATATGGTGATTTATCTTTTTATTGGTACTCTTTTGATTAGTCAGTTTGATTACGATCTTATTATCACAATGGATTGATATAGCTAGAACTGTCTTAGGTACCAAAGGTAGCTATGATATTAGATTTTTTATCCGCTTTGCCTCATTACATGTGGTATTCAGAGCTATCAACTCGGCCTCCATGGTGCTTCTAAAAATGATAATTTGTCTAGTTGATCCCCAGGCAATAGCAGCACCGTCAAAAAGAAAGAGATATCTGGTGGTTGATTTAAGATCATTAGAATCAGTGACCCAATTAGCATCATTGTAACCCTCAACCACATCAGGGTATTCAGTGAACATCAAAGAGAGATTAAGTGTTCCCTTTAAATATCGGAACACTCTTTCTAAGGCTACCAATGATATTGATTAGGATTTTGATTATATCTACTAAGTCTTCCTACAACATAGGCAATATCAGGTCTTGTCCTATTTGCTACATACAAGAGAGATCCTATGATTTAAGAATATTTTAATTGATTAATTGGGTTACCTAAATTTTTCTTTAGGTGAAAGCTAGGATTAAATGGAGTAGATACTGGTTTAAGATTGGAATAACTAAACTTCTTGATCATTTTTTCTATAGAGTAAGAAAGAGAGAGCTATTCCTTTATGAGACTTGATAAGCTTCGTCCCTAGGATTACATATGCTTTACCTAAATATTTCATATCAAACTTAGAAGAGAGAAGATTTAACACTTGAAATAATTTTAAGAGATGTTCCAAAAATTAGAATATCATTGATATATAAGCAAATGATTACACAATCATTATCGATGATCTTAGAATAGACACACTTATCATGATTATTGATCTGAAATCCAAAGGATAGAATGATCTGATCAAATTTCTCATGCCGAAGCCTGTTTAAGATCATAAAGGGACTTAATAAGTTTACAAACCTTATTTTCTTATCCCTTTACAACAAAACCTTCGGGTTGTTTCATATAGATCTTTTTCTCAAGATCTTATTAAGGAACGCAGTCTTCATATCCATTTAATGAATGATTAACTTATGAATGGAAGCAATAGCAAGAAGTGATCTAATGGTTGTTATTCTAGCTACAGGAGAGTAGCCTTATATTTTTCTATTGAACCATCATGTCTAAATTTTTTTTAAATACTACTTACATCCTAATGATTTGCTACCAGAGGATAGATCAGTTAAGATCCAAGTTTCATTTTGTAAGATTGAATTAAATTTAGAAAGAATAGCTTCCTTCCAAAAAGGAGCATCAGATGAAGACATCGTTTCTGAAGAAAAGGAAGGTTCACCTTCGACTAGGAAAGTAAAGAAACTTTTACCAAGGTCTTTTTCCTTCATGATCCTTGAAGTTTTTCTAAATTTATAAGGTCCACCTCCAGGGTTAGATTTTTTTTTCTTTGACTCATTAGAGGACCTATCTTCAAAAGAATCATGAATGAAGAAAGGATTAGAAGTACTTGATTTGAAACTTGGTTCTTGAATGGAAAAACATTTTCAAAATAAGTAGCATATCTTGATTTGATAAAAGTATTATTTGAGATGCCACTGATATCAGAGTTTATCACTAGAAACCTATTGGTAATACTATATAAGGAATAACCTATAAATATAGCATCTACAGTTTTAGGTCCTATTTTTTTTCTCTTAGGTTCATGTATTCCTACCTTAGCCAAGCATCTCCATACTTTAAGGTAATCTAGCTAGGGTGTTCTACCTTTCCAAAGCTCAAAAGGTGTTTTAGAATTATCCTTAAAGAATATCCTATTTAAAATATAACAGGCAGCTAAAAGAGCTTCCCCCCATAAGTTCTCGGGTATGTCTGAACTGATTAACATTGAGTTAACCATATCCATTAAGGTATGATTTTTTCGTTCAGCTATACCATTGGACTGAGAAGAGTATAGTGGTGTAATTTAATGAATAACCCCATATTCTTGACAAAATAGAGTCATTTCATTTGAGGTATATTCACCACCGCGGTCTGACCTAAATTTCTTAAGCTTTTTCTCAGTTTGGATTTCACCTTCTACCTTATAAATCTTAAACTTATCTAATACTTCATCCTTAGATTTTATCAAATATATGTGACAATATCGAGAGAAGTCATCAATGAATGTTACAAAGTAACAACTTCCTCCCCATGTAGAAAACTTAGTAGAGTCGCATACATCGCTATGGACTAATTCAAGAAGTGTTGAACTCCTATTTACTGATTTAAAAGGTTTTCTCGACATCTTGGCTTGAATACAAAACTCACATTTGAACTTTCTATCAATATAAACTTTAGGTATTAGATTAAGATTTGTCATATGATGAATACGATCAAAATTCATGTGACCAAGTATACTATGTCAAACATTTGAAAATTCAACATTGAAAAGAAAAGAACTTTTATTAGATAACTTGGAGGATACATTTAATTTGAAAAGACCTTCACAAAAAGCTTTTTCCTACAAACTCGTTATTACGAGAAATTACAACTTTATTTGACTCTAGAGCAATTTTATATCCTCTAGATATAAGGATAGATCCACTAATCAAATTTCTTCTAATACTAGGGATGAACAGCACTTCGTGAAGGAGGTGGATTTTTTCAGATGTCATCTTTAGGTCCACTTGACCTTTTCCAAGCCCTTGTGCTGAAGAACTATTTCCAAGTGTTACACTTCCTCCACTTGATTCCTGATAGGTGGAGAACCAAGAGCGATCCAAACAAACATGAACATTAGCTTCTGAATCAAGCCACCAATCACAAGAAGGTTGGGTTGAGTTAATTAAGGATTTTGAATTTATCGATCCGAAAGAAGGCTCAGCACCACTCTTGACCATGCTAACTTGCGGTTTAGATAATTTCTCAATAGTTCAGTCTTTCGTTTGCCACATGATTAGTCTTTCCATACATAAAGCAAAATATTCCTTTATAATTTTTGACTTATGATTCGATCGGTTCTGAGGAGGTTTATGTGATTGGTTGGATTTAGATCGAAAATTTTTTCTTCTTAAAATTCTTTCCCCTAGGTTTGAATTGATTTGGGGTTGAATTTGACTCGGTTCCAAACTCAGACTTTTGATTTTAATTGAGCTTAAGCCAGTATTCTTGTTCAATCCTAATAGAGTTAATCACTTATGTTAGGGTCAAGTTATCTTGCTTAATGGATGACCAAGAAGATGGAAGAGCATCTACTAAGGCTTGGACCTTATAGTTTTCAGAAAAACTACCGCTAGTCAACTTAGACTTTCTAAGAAAATCTTGGAATTCATGTATTTGAATATTAATAGGTTTGGAATATACCATTATGTACTTTTAAAATTTTGAGATAGTGAATCAATCTAGACTAACATCATCCATTGCATATTCAGTCTCAAGTGCATCCCAATGTTTTTTAGCAGTTTTAATGGGAAGGTATACATCATAAAGATTATTAGATAGAACACTTAAAATTCTGTCTACAATGAAAATATTTCTTTGGGTGCTTTTAATGTTGATGAAGAGGAAGTATCAATTGTACGGGAAGAACTTGGTTGAGTATTGGATTTGGGATCTGATAATTCTATGGTAGAAAACAAACCTAAAGTGGTAAGGAAGTATTTCACTTGGCTTTACCACCTCCTAAAGAATGACCCATTAAACTTTTCGGGTTTGATTGTACTAAGATCATTAGAACCCATTGTATGAGTGTGTCGATTGCTTAATTCGTTCTGCACAATAAAAAGTTAAAGGTTTAGCCTTCTAGTTTGAATTTTTAAATTAGTAGTTTTCTAGATATTTCTAGATTTTAAATTTAAATTTAAAAAATTTAAATTTAAAAAATTTAAATCTAGAAACTATTTACAATAATAAGATAACTACTAAGAAAAATTAACTCAAATAATTTAATTTTGAATTTGAGTTTCAATTTTTTTATTTTTAAAATTTAATTTTTTTATTTTCAAATATCAAATTTAAATATCTAATTTTAAATTTCAAATTTCAAATTTGAATTTTAAATTTCAAGTTTGATATTTTAAATTTAAATTTGAATTTCAAATTTTAAATTTCAAACTCAACTTTTTTAAAATAAATTCTAAGGCTTATGCACATATTCAAAAGTAAGGATTTTTTTAATTTTTTTAATAACTTATAATGAAAATCTAGCAATTTCTAGTTAAAAAAATCTAGTCCTGTTGAAAAAATTATTTTTGTTTTTACAAAACTCTTCCTAGAAAATGCTAGAAATTTAATTTAAAATATAAATTTAAATAAAAAAATAGATAAGAATCTTGCATGATAGAGACTCTCCTAAGAATCAGATTTCGCCTTTTGTGTAGATTAATGCAATTTGTTCTTAAGGTATAGGGGGTAAATGAGTCGAGACAACTCGCGAGTAGCTCGAAATCGATTCGAAAAATACTCGAAATCGACTCGTTGCTTATCGAGTCGATCTCGAGCTCGAGCTACTCGAGTAAATTATCGAGCCGAGTTCGAGTATTAAAATACTAAGCTCGAAAGGCTCGCGAGCCTTATCGAGCTTACGTAATTTTACTTTTTTATTTATAATTATAATAAGGTTTAAATTAGGAAACGAACCGTTATATTTGTAATTATAATAAGGTTTAAATTACGAAACGTCTCAGCCCCTTAGCAACGAATAGTCTTTCGTCTCATTTTCCCATCATTCATAATGGACCAACGGTTCGTCTCAACCTATTAGGAGCGGGGCCTAGGAGGAAATTAGGGAAATGAGACCGTTCATCTCTCGTCCCTAACTTCCTATGAACAGCGAGAGGATAGGGATCATCTCTAAGCGGTAACTGCCTAACTAGTAAGCCCTATCTCCATTAAGCCCTATCTTCATTAAAGATAATGATTATCTTTGAAGCTTTGGCTCAAAAATTTGGTGTGAACTATGAAGGTTGCTGACTTGAGATTGATTGGAAGTTGGAAGGAGCCTTCTTCGTTGAAGCTGAATTCACTCTCAGATTTAATCTGATATAACCCATGGTAAGACCTTGGAAATTAATCTATATACTCTCTAATAATTTATCTTGATTTTTTTTTGGTAATCTTTATTCAGGAAATAGACCATCGTCCGTCGGTTAGATTTTCTTCCTTCGGTGGCGAATACGGCAGAGACACAAGGTAATAGACTTTTAAAATCACTAAATCCCTCTTTTGCTTCTTCTTGAATTAAGAATCAATTTGGAAGGATTAGAATTGAGCTTTGTTGGGAATAGATTGCTTAAAAATTATTTTTAAAATTTGTATACAAAAATTTGAGTTACATCGAGTATTTCATCGAGCTGAGCTTGAAATAAAAAACTCGATGAGCTCGAGTTTCGAGCTTCAAATTTTAAAGTCGAATCAAGCTCGAGCTTGATACTATCAATTTGACTCGGTTCAATTACACCCTTAGGTATAATAATTCGGCTCGATCTGAATCTTTATTACGGGCACGGTCGCATAGGATACAACCCAATAAACCTTTTGCTCGCCCTCAAGCATTCACTGAACCTCGCCCGCTAGCGTTCAGAGCCCCACTTTTTTTTTTTTTTTAAATTTTAAAACTTTTTCACTTTTAAAACGGTTGAAAAGTCAACACAAACAATGACGCTTTGCAAAAGGCACCACCTTTCATGATTCAATATGTTAAAAATAATGGAAAGGTTGGATGCGACAGCTGTAATTTATTTTTAGTTTGTCTGGCCACCAGAACTTCCCTGAAATGAAATTGCTGCCAACTTTCGGGAAGCTCAAGGATTCCGTATGACATCTAGCGGTTGAAATATTTCATCCTTGTTTAACACTTCAAACTCAAACATTCATCATTTTTTGGTCGGAGATGACAAAACTCTGATATTATTTGCCACGTCCTTAGTTAAGGATCTAAATTCATATTCAATCAATTTCACCAAACATTAACATAATAATATTGGTCCTGGCTTCTTGTTAGCTGCTGGTAGCTTTATTATTTTTAATCAAAAGAAAATAAAAGAAAACAAGTGCACAAAGCAAGTCAGTGGCATCCCACAGAGCAAAAATTTTAATCTCCTATAATCCTAATCATCATGCATTGCCCCAGATTATCCAAACATTAAATCGGTCACCGTGACCAAAAAATTCATGCAACATGTACAAGTCTAATACCTCTACCCTCAGCTTAACCACTTTGGATAAAAACGAACCTTCCCTGAACAAGTACTGCATTTCTGAATGGCTTGTAAATCTCACCTAGCCCTTGATAAATAGTCATCACAGTTCACCCAATTCAATAAAAACATAGACCATTATATAACACTAACATGTCCTAGCTCATAAGATTAACAACAACCATAGATCTCATGGTTCTTAACTTCAAGTTCAATATAAGGTTTACTGGTCTTGTGCTACACAACAGAGCCTAATGGTGTTTATTACAAGACAAAGCACAGCTTAAGATCAGAGATGTCTAAGAAGAAATAAAGATGAGGAGGGTTCATGTTTTGTTTCCCTTTTTTATAAGAATTCAGTTTTGATTTTTAACTTCATAATATAAAACTGTGTTCAGAAAGGACAAAGAGGAGGAACTCAAAACTATTGTATAAACTATTGAAAAGTTCCTTTACCCATCATTTCTTTATAACCAATGTTATATGTAGAACTGAACATTAAAATTTAACAGACTTGCTACAAGTAACCTAACTAATATATAAACATTTACATGTGTGTTCTATTCATCCCCTCCATGCTGGCATCGAAACTGACCGTGAAATTCCATTTCCTCGAAGGCCTGAAAGAGTTGGAGATGAGGGTACAGAGACCGAGGAATGGAGAAGGGGTGCTTCGGCACCGCTGTAGTTGGAATATCCATGACCAACTGTAGAATGATCGCTATCAATGACAGTAGTTGTTGTAGTAGACGTTGGTTGCAACTCAATATGCGCATAAGAGTTGTCAGAGGGATCCTCAAGCAGCTCTTCATCTTCTTCAATAGAGCACACTGTACTTGTCTCTGTATGAATTGTTGAATCATCAATGCCCCGCCGGTGCTTCCTCCTTCTCCTTGCTTCCTTTCCCCATCCATGGATAGTCTCCCGGATTCTTTGTGGAATAAGTGCAGCCTTGTAATTTGAACCCATCTGGTTTGTGAAATGAAACTGATCAGTAAAAAGAACATGACCATATGGAGAATTCCAACAATTCTCTCATCAAGAAGATGGCCAAGGACAACAGTAAAAAAAGATAAGAAAATGCCGTGAAATTGAAATAAATTGGACAACTGGGAGGATTCCACAGATATCAGAAACTGAAAATATCAACAAAGTAATGGCAGTAAAGAAATGAATATATATATATATATATATATACAATGGTTATCCCTTAAATAAGTATATCGCTCCATTTTTCAAGACCTATATTTGCCTTGCAAACATGTATAGAACTGGTTATCAATATTGGATGTATAAAGCATACAAACTTGGCTTAAAGTTTAATATACGTAGATATATATTTTTATGAAGCTCAAGGTTTGCCATACTAACTGTACCATACTATACCAAAAAGATACCGATACGATATCGAGTTTCAATTTGGTATGAACCAAACCAGTCTAAACCAAATGAAACCATCCTACCTCACCGTACCAACTTGCATCATCCAGTACAGAGTGGTATGATGGTTAAGAGTGAGCAAAAAATCAGCATTTCATCTTGAAGTGGAATACATACTGTACCAACCTGTACCGATACCATACCGATCTGTAATAGTACCATATCAAACTGATAGTACGCTGGTATGATTCTTGTCTGCTTTTCAATTATTTTGCCATGACATTCTCATTGTACCATGGTTACTCTGATTTTCCGTAACATCCCTAAATTTTGCATCGCATTTCAGATGACTTATTGACAAAATGCTCTAGTTGGAGAATTACAACATATGTGCCCACATAATGATTCAGCCATCAACATTCTTATAGAAATCCACTTAATAGCTGAAGTAGCCGATGACCAGAACTGAAAAATTAACAAATCACTTTATGATTTAATACCTGGGTGACCAATGCATAGAGAGGCAGTGTACTATAACTGCAGAGGAACTGCCCAGCAAACCTGAACAGCAGCAGATATTTAGCCAGTCATAAAATCAAATCATCAGAGAACTTTTGTATTAATTCTTGAAGATTTCACATAAAATCAATTTCAACTATCATAAAATATAAATGTTACTCCTTTCAGCAATAGCATACCCCAATATGAGGCGCACATAGACTAGCAAATGATTCCTGATAAAGCATGAATTGTATCCAAATTGCCACTGTCAATAAATAAAATAACACAATCAGATTTATGCAGAAGATTAAATGTAGCTAGCTTGCAGAGTCGTGCAATCTGTCCCGACAAGAGATCTCCAACAAGCTATTGATATAGAGTAATCAATGATATATAACATAGTCCAACTGGAGCATCTGGTTTGTTGGAAGAGAAAATTGAATGAGAGCTGAGAAATGTACCCAAAACCAGAAGAATGAAGCCAACTCAAATGCATTCTGCAGACATGAATAGTTCAAAAACAAACCTTTTAAGCCGTCTACTTTGACTTTGCAAGTCAAAAGACTGGAAAAGATGATTTGATGATTTCCACATATCATAACCTTTCCGGTTTGAAGAAATACCAACCTGGAAAAGAATGAAATGGATTAAGGACAGCAAGAGTTCTGGCTTCTTAAACCAGAAGAGATCATTTCGAGGCTTTAATCTAGCCCCAAATCCACTCAAGCCAGCACTCTCCAATGCCAGTGTTGCAATCACATGCTGTAACTTGGCACCAACCAGAAGCACAAGCTGCATAAGCAGACAGGTAAACCTCAGAATTGTGCATTAAATTTGAATTTTCTCTTAAACAATAGATAGATAACAATGCATTCTGGTACTTACAGTGACGGGAATGATCGCTATCCAGAAATAAAGATTAGATCCTGCAATGTGAGGTTTTAATCACAACAACAACTACTAAACTAAGAAGAGCACCAAAATGAAATCAAGATTTCCAAAGTAAAAAATTAAAAAAAAACATTTTCTTCGTCTTTGGAGCCCATGAACCTTGTGGCACCACAAAGGATGGTGAAATGTGTGTAATAAATGGAAGAAAACTAACCTTTTACATTGCATAACATGAAAGCAACAACGAAACCCCACAGTGGTGCACTGCAGCAGTAAAAAAAGGAAAAAAATGCCGAACATTATTGGCAATTGGATAATAATAAGAATTAAAAGTGATAAAAAAATATACTGACTGACCCAAAAAAAATACAACTAGCCAGAATAGAATATGTGCAGAACATAATGGATCCATGCCCCAAAACCATGTGTCAACAATTGAGAAATATGTCTGAAATTATAATGATCCAAGTTTACAGTCAGCTAAATCAACTGCTAATCAGGATCCGAAATGTGGTAACATATTTTTTTCTTTTACAAAACTACGAATTGGCTGATAGAATATTTACATCATTCTCAGGTTAATGTTTAAAAACTACTCTCCAGAATACATCAGACTCAAAATGGTCAGTGCCATGTTTTAAAATGTACATTTTATAATTCATTAAAGAAAAATAAACAAAACCTAATCTCTAACTTTTCTGTGGCTCCAATGGCAATGATGGATAATTTTCAGAGTAAGCATAAAAATTAAAGAAATTACAGATCCAATAATATGCAAATTTTGTTTTATTTGAACATCAATATATGTACAAGAAAAGGTATCCAAGAAAATTTAGTGTGAAATTATCATGTCCCAATAATTTATGGCTTACCTCACACCAACAATCCTCTTAAATTCTTCTTCCATGGTGCGTATCATATAGCTATGAAAATCATATCCCAGAGTAAGATTGTGGTTCTGCCAAAAACAAATAAAATGAATATTGAATATAGAAGATTAAACTTCAACAAGCCAAGCTTATCCTTATCAGAAATGATGAAAGCTTCCTTTTTTCAGGATATGTGACATAAAGTTGACTAGGCTAACCAACCAAGCAACATGCTACAGCAAGATAGAACCTTGAAACTTTTCTTTTTCTTGTTCTTTTCCTTCTTTGGCTTATCATAGATCTAGTTCAATAAATGAAAGAGGAGAGATTTACTATCATCTTTGCCAAAACAGTGAATGTTTAAAAGCAATTACATTACCAAAGGCAAAAAGTAACACCAAAGATTTCCAGTTGAGCACATATTAACTACGGATATGGTTAATTAGAAACAAGCAGGTAGATAAAAATTAATGGAAAAAAAAAAAAGAAATGTAAAAGAGATGCTTAACTCCTATTCTAGAATTGGTGCAATCTCATGGAAGATAATTAAATAGAAGAAAGCAAAAGTATGGATGAAGTACTGAAAATTTGATACACAGAACTTCCTTCCTAAATGTAAAGAAATTATACAACTGCCTCAAGGGTAAGAAGATAGTGTACCAAGATAAAACCCCTACGGAGGGTACGATAGTCTGCTCGTACAACTGATCGTCCAAACTGACGAAGAAAACAAGTCTGCTCAACAAAATTATGCATCAAACTGTCATTACCACTGCTATTTGCAAACAGTAAATTTGACAAAGAAAAAAAAATTCTTGCAAAGAAATATTATATACCTAATACTTCTAAAATTGTTTATTTGCTACTGATTGATCTCTTATAAAACTGTCCACTACTTTACAGAATACTGTTCTGTGCCTTCTAGATACATTAAGACTGCAGAGTACCTCATGAACATAACAAAACCTACCATCCAAATAACAAAGTTACTTCTGCTCCAAGCACTTGATGTATGAAACTTTACAAACGTTGACTGCCTTCTCAATGTTATGGTGATTTCTGTTTACATAAACGAGGAGATAAAGATGATTGAAGAAACATACAGAGGATAACAAAAATTGCTGCTAATGACCATCCAAGTAATTAGTTTTTCTTTCAGATGGAAGAAAGAGAATCTTTCAATCTAGTACCCTCATCACATTAGCCAGCAAACAACTTGAACAATGCCTTAAATAGAAGAAAAGTTCATTCAGTTACAAACTCTAGGTGATCACCACTTGGCCACAAAAGCATTATGTTTCAAAAGCAAGTGAGAAAAGTGGCAGAATTGGTGGTTGAACTGAATTGGCACAATATTCTATAACACATCCTTCCTACAATTGTGAGGCAGTTAAACAATACTATGTTTGCCATCTATAAGAAAACACAATTTCAAAAGCACTCTTACGATAACGAAAACATAGTTTGTAGGCAATTTCAACTGCCCTTTAGGGTAGATATGGCCTCCTGACTTAAAAAAGAACTTATATCTAAAAGGAACTCAACATGTGTCACAAAATAAATATGCATGACATGATCATAAATTACCATGTCGTGCCAAAGCACCACGCTTCCATTTCTGTGATCCCTACATTCTGTAACATGGTGATGCAAATCAGAGGTTGACTTATTACTATAGCAATTGCTTCTATAAGATCTGACCGTTTCTTCTAATGAGACAAAGATAGTTATTCTTTAGTCCCAACAAAGATTGCCTGACATCATTGCTGCCACCATTCAGCATAAAACAAACTTCACAAAGACTTTTACGGCTATTGCATCCACAAGAATTTTAGCTGATGAAATAAGAAAATTCAACAATGGAAATTTCACACAGAAAGGTCTAATCAAGCCAAGGTGGTAAGCATAGGGAAATCCTCTTCAACTTTGTCCAATTTTCAAAGATATTTCAACCAAATACAAAAATCTTAGATTTAGTGCCATGATGGAAGGTTTTCGCAACAAGATCAAAATTACTCTAGCAAACCAGTGTGGTGGGGAGGGGACTCAGGTGGTGCCATCTACATCAATATCTTCTGGCATGCAATTGAGTGACATTTAAAATGGTTTTAGTTGACCAGAAACAGACTATGACAGACAAAATGCACGCTTGCCAACCTACTTGCTGCAATAAGAACAAGGCTAAAGAGAAATGCTGACATCAAATTAAAATTTACCTCATTAAACTTTGCTCTATACAATCAGCAACAAACTCATATACGAAGGAAAACAAGAACACAAGTGATGATGGATGTTGCACCTACAATTAATGCTTCAACTCTTCAAAGTGTTTGATAAAGTTTAGCAAGACTATGAAGGAAAACCCTAAATAGAAATCTCAAGTATGCTGCTCCTTCCTCTTGCTTAGATATGATGTCTAGAATTAAATTAACAATAAAGTTTTAGTTGATGCTAACAAAAAACCTTGCCTGCTATGACTGCTATGGCTTTGTTACATCAACTCGCTATGAACCTGTTAATTTTAACTGATACTATATCTGTTTTTCATTTTGTTAGGAGAGTTTATCTCGAGTATTTTAGACACCATTACACATACCAGAATAGGAATCATGTTGATCTTGATGAGCCTCTTCTTCCCATTTTCTCCAAGAATGTATCTGAGAATAACATACAAGGCACAACATTAGGCTCCTACACAAGTATTGATCTGAAATCGTAAAAGTCGGTAGTGACTCTGAAGATGTTTTCCTTATAAGCAGATAACTAGTACATTGACTATTGTTCAATAAAATAATGATAATACGGTTTCAGAATCATAATCTTGGCATGAATCCTACATATAATCACATATGCATCCTGGTGAATGATGAAAGTAGCATTTATTGAATCTCAAACAAGAAAGGATTGAAAATTAGACAGAAGTATAGATGGACAGTACACATGCAGTTAGCAACTCCTTTGCATGTATATACATTCCATAGCTTAAACCAGCCAAAGTTCAGAACAAAATAGTTTAAATTAAAGTCATGATGAAAGGAAGTGATAGCACTGGTTCCAGTGCTGCAAATTCCGTTGGGAAAACTATAACTGCAATGCAATAATGCTTTCCAGGTTGGGCCTCACCCATTCCTTATGAAAAACCAGAATACATGAATAGTGAACCTAAACTGCTAACCTTTCTACCACTACAAGATTTGCACAGCATGACAGATTGGTGAATGCTGCAAGACTACAAGAGAAACGGATTGCAGAAAGCACCAACAAGTGACCATTTTAAAAGAGAAAAAGAAAAATATTTGTCCAGTGTACGTTGGTCAAAGTTGTTCGTGAAGACTGATACATGTGTAACTAATCTGTAACATCAAAAATATAATTCCATTTCTGTGGAGGCATGGGCATCTTTGTGTCTGTACATACATGGATGGGGAGATCATAAGGTTATGCAACCACCACTACTCTTCGACAAGAATTTGCTAAACTACAACAAGTATAAAATTCTCTCTTCTAACATAGAGAGGTATAAAAATACACATTCATCTCATGATTTGAAACCCTACTCTTCTATAATCATAAAGTCATTTTCTTCTAATATAGAGATCTAAAGAGTGGCTTGGTTGCCTAGTCCATAAACATCCCGGCAGCAGCATTCTCTGTGTACATCATTCTTTGGGAGCTTGCACCACCAACTACCTGACTTATTTAGTTGAAGAGGAGGATGAAGAGCAAAAAGAATTCTTGATTTAGGAATGTAAAAGTAAAAAGAAATATATGAGGATATGGACACATTCGTATACATATACTCAATGAACATATAAAAGACTTAATTCATTTGACTTAGAGATGCATATATTTAGAACAGCCAAGTCTTGTTGAATTTGACAATTAAAAAGACATTTAATTGCAGACCTTCACAATAGCCAGCAACATTGTCAAGCAGCTGTAGGATACGTGAGTTATGGCCATGAGAAATATAAAGCGGTGAAGCTGTTCCAGACCCTCGTATGAAACAAATGGCTCATGTCCCTGCACAATGGATAAAGTTTTTTTTTTTTTTTTGATATGTAATAAAGATGATCCAATAGTATTAAGTAACAAAAATAATTGATGATTAATGCCCAGGCTTCTAGAACACATTCAAACTGTAACTATGAACAGTGATAACTAAGAAAAGAATAAGTCACAGTATTTTCTCTGCAATTGCTATAATCTTGATAATTTAATAAATTTAACTACATGCCTCTGTACACGTATTCTGATTGAGTTGAGACAGTGCCCTCTTAACTGAATGGTGAAGAACAAAGCCCATTAGTCTCTTATGATCTTGAGGTGCGTCATTCTCAGCATCTGGGGCATTCTCAACCTCAGCTCTTGTGCATGGAGAAAAACTGCCATAGAACTTTGAGTTGATGCAAATATTTGAAATTGTTCTTGAGGTGGCCGTCAGAAGCAGTGATATAAAGCCTAGCAGCATCAGTTCTGCAGCACAAGAGATGGGTGTGCCAGACAATAAAGCTTCATGATAACCAAAAGAGCATGCATTAACTGACAGATATGTGAGGGGCAGCAATAATTGCAGCTTTATCTCTTTGCAATTGTTTATCATTGATTAATCAAAGTGACTAAAATTCATTGTCAGAAAACCTAAAAGATTCCTTGCTGAGTAAAACCTGCATACCTTCTTTCATTTTCTCCAACGCTTCAAAAAGTGGGTTCCTATGGGTTTTCCTCAACCACTATGAAAAAAAATGAAACATCATCAGCTTTTCCTTGAACAAAACGTGTTAACTAAAGCATATTGCACTGGTGATCAGTCTGACACTATCATTTGCCTCACCAGAACCAGCTAGTCCTGATTTGTTTTTGAAGATAAATATTTGAAAAAACTCCAGAAGAAAGAGATATTCATAGATAATAGAACAGATGAGGGGAAGAAATTCAAACCTGAGGCACAGAAAGACATCAGGTCTCTGTTGTTTGTTCAGAAAAGCAAGAATGAGACAGGTTATTAATTCAATGGTAAAGAGGAAAGAACTATAATGAAAATCTAGCAACCAGCTCTATTTCTCAAAATGAAGACTAGGCAGCAAAGAACATCTCTTCAAAATCGAGACTCACAGAAGCTATCTAACTTTGGCTGTGATAAAAACTAACTGTGGCTCCAAAACTTCACCACTAAAGCCATTAGGTATTGACCTATCCCAGGCCTATCCACATCCTGTTGTGTTCTTGGCCAGACCAAAGGCGTGCCACCAGTTCTCAGGAGCACCGACAAAATTGAAGGCTATCCAAAAAGTTGAATTGTGCGTCAACCCTTCCATTCAGATCAAACCTACCTCTGTTCTAAATTCAACTGCCATCTCATGAAGCACAGACTCTGTTAAAAAATTTCATGTTTTAAAAGTAACATGTAAAGACATTTATTCTGTTCCTATTGCAATAACGAAGGCAAGTGACGCATAAAAATTTAAAATTGGCGGAAAACCTTAATCCAAGCATTCGAGAAAGACAGAGTATCCACTCAAATACAAATCCAAGCAATGAAATAATACCAAAAAGAAAGATCAGTGAACCACTCACATGGCTTAGGCGATGTATGGATCTTTCCACAAGCAAAGAGACTGCAACAAAGATCGTCAACACGGTGGCCACCGACCACGTAGGGGTCAGTGCTAGTGACCGCATTGCTTCCGATTGCTCCGCCATTTGAATTTCTAATTCATGTAGAGCTTCTAAGGCATTGAACTGCAGCTCTACGAGACGATCAAAGACTCAATATCCCTCTTTCTCCTCTTCTCCTCATCAGCCTCAACTAGCTCAAGAAGGCCCTCTACCTTCCGATATCTCAAATTCTTAAAACTGCAGCTAAGAAAAAGAGAAGCATCACATCCAAGATCGCGACCTCCTCCTATTTTTTTCCCCAGACCACAAGATTATTAGACTCTGCAGCTAAGCCCACATCAAAAATCGCAGCTTTCTTTTATTTTCCCCCAAAACCACAATATTAACAGACTCCCAACCCATAAACCCAGCTCCAAAAAGAAACCCCTCCTACGGGCGATGCAGGGACCCAAAAAAAGATGCCAAAAACTCTTCTTTGGACAGCCATTGCCCAGAAGGGCTCACTCCGCGTGTCTCGGCGAAGGACCGTCAAAACAGTGCAGAAAAGAAAAAAGAGAGCTCGAGTTCTCTTACCTTTCAAATGCCGTATTCTCCCAAAATACGTTTAGGAAAAGAAAGAAGGTTCCTTTGTTCCACCGCCACCCGACTTCCTCTGTTGAGAGAGAGAGAGGGAGAGGCTCAGAGTAGGAGAGTGTCTTTATAGTGTCCTGACCTGGAGTTGATTGTCAGCTACAACAGTCAGCTTAGGCCTAGAAGAACACTGTCACCAGCTCTCACTCAAGAGTCAAGACCATTATGATTTAATAGTTACTCAACGTGCTGCCATGATCCACTTGTGAGATATTGCACCAGGTTGGATACTGTGCACCAGCTCTCCCGTTGGGCAGCGTTCCACGAGATTAAGCCCTACCAACCCAAATCGTTTCAGATTCGAAAGCCCATGTGATTATAAGTGTAGTGTTTAGCTCCTGAAAATACTCATACAAGATCGGGAAAAAAAAAGAAACTAAAATCATGCTTTTAACTATAACTTCCAATTATAATTATAGAAAGGTATTAGATGCTTACATAGCATTAAAGTGTTTAAATAATATTTTTTCATAAGTATGTTTAAGATGAAGATCAAAATTGGAACAATGACATCAAATTTTACGGAGGAAAGGCAATTGCATCCAAATGTCGTTACCTTTTTAAATGAATAAATTAATGATTTTAGGCATGCTAGATCGCTTCTCTGGTATTTCATTATTCTTCCAACCATTCAATGCCTTGATAGAAATTGCTAACCATAATGGAATTGAACATGCTGTGACCACCAAAACTGTGTATGATCAAACATGCTATTATGCCTTTTGATGGGGCCAAT
Organism: Calamus simplicifolius; assembly: GCA_900491605.1. Taxonomy (NCBI): domain Eukaryota; kingdom Viridiplantae; phylum Streptophyta; class Magnoliopsida; order Arecales; family Arecaceae; genus Calamus; species Calamus simplicifolius. The sequence continues at coordinate 392,105 of UESW01004492.1, forward strand.
CAAGCCACGTTAGGATTAGCATACAAAATTGACTGACGAAGATAAAAGCTGACCCAGAGGCGGTCCAGTACTGACTCTAGCATCGATCTCGACACCGATCCCAGAGGCGGTCCAGCACCAACTCCAATGTCAATCTCGGCACCGACCCAGAGGCAGCCTTGCACCGACTCCAGCGTTGGTCTCGACATCAATCCCAGAGGCGAACGCACCGACTCCAGCGTCGATCCTGGCACCGACCTCAGGGGTGGCCCGTACCGACTTCAGCATCGAACTCAACACAGCCACGTATCCCACCAACCACCTGCAGCCCCACATGGTACCTGCAATGGCCACATAGCCCACTTGCCACCTGCGGTACCATATGATCTACCCGATTACGATGCATGCCCGACAAGACATGGTCTACCAACCGTCTGCGACATCGCATCTGATAAGACTTGACCCATCAATTGACTATAGCCGTCCATATCGGACAAAGAGATGGCATGTCAGTCCTGACATACCACAGGGCAACACCTCCCATTGTTGTTGGCCTCATCGCCCTTCTAATGCTAAAAGTGATACCTCTGGATCCATAACTGTTCAAAAAGGGACAAGAAGGACCTCCAATTAGGTATAAGAATCTTTTTTCAGATCATTTACTTGAGTGTTAGAGGATTCTTGCCAAAATCACTTATCTTCGGGGACTTTTTTTTGTAAGCTCTCAAACAAGTTCTAACCGACGTTCCTGATTTGCCAACAACACCTTTCATTATTATTTGGCAAATATCCGAATCAATTGCATAATAAATACCGCAATGATAGAGTTTAGGCATGAAGAACTTGCTCGAAACTTCGAGGCAAGGAATTAGCTACTACTCCACGTAGCCTTGGCCGAACTACTCTTTTTAACTTTAGACAAAGACCTTTGTTATGGGAATGACATAGACGCGTTCACGTCTCTTTCAATTGAGATCAGGGCCATAACATTTCCTTGTCCTTTTTCTGGTGGTCAAGCTTGCTCCTCCTTTTGTTCAAGTTATAACTACTCTCTCTTTCATATCTTTGGTCTGTGATACAGCTAGTAGTGGAATCCTAGCTTATCTAAGATGGGTAGTCCGGGCGTGGTTTAGAAGGCATTAAGATATATATCTTGGTTCGGTCGGCGTGGAGAGCCAACTGGAACTCAGCTGGTGGTGGGTGTGGAATCCCGAACCCGTAAAAAAAACCTCTGCTTTCGCTGGCGCCCATCAGGAAACGGCCGAAGACCGCCGCTATGCCATCACCTTCACTGACCGTGTCGGCTCCGAATTGGTCTCATATATATATATTTTTTTCATATCGAGGATCACTGAAAAACTTAATCCCATATGTCATAATAGATGACAGATGGACAGATTGATATAAATTATTGAATCCACAATCCAAGGACTTAAATATTAAGCTAAATTCGATTAAATCCTTGTATGGCTCTTCTTGTCTCAATAAGTAGCATCAAAACTGATGATTGATGGTCTTAAATAACTCTCAAAACTATAAAATTATCAGAATCGATAGCCCTTATGAAAAATGCAAAGATATCTATTGATAGAAAGAAGTTATGATGGCTGTAATATACTGAATGGATGAAGTAAGTTATCGAAAAAATAATTATTTGTAATTATTTTATTGTTTATGAGTTATTTTAAAATAAATAACTGAGAAATAGTTCCTGTAAAACATGCTTTATATTAAGTGGAAGGGGACTGGTTTTTCTTAAAGCTAAAATTTTCAGGTTTTATGATTTATTTTAGCAAAACAAACTCTATGAAGAATCATCGAACGATTATTTCTTTTAAACTCGTTCATTTGAAATTTTATATAGACTTGTATCAGTAGAAGAAACCTCTTCTTTATTTATTTAATTCTATAAACTTGTTTCAGTATAACAACCTCTTCATTTATTTAGTTCTTACAAATTTATTTGTTAGAATACAAAAGTTAGTTGTCCTGCCTGACGAATTCATAATTCGTGCCGTGTTCTTGATGTCGGGTGGAAACCAGGGGAGCAGGCCATGTGAGCCCTGAGACTTTGTCGAGAGGGGTCCAATTCCCTTGGGAAAATGACGACCTCGTATTCGATTCAGAGATGGCTACATCTGATGACGGACAACAAAGTGGGGAGAAAATTGGAGAGGAAGAAGAAGTATCTCTTTGACTTGGAGCCATCCTTTCTAGAAAGTGTTTCTCGACTTAATTTGGCTGCTTAATTCGTCTTCCGAAAGTAAGGAAGGGAAGGCCCACCTAGATTTACTCAAGAGGAAAGTCTTGCTGCACCGACGATGATAAATAAGTGTATATTACTCAATAATTAGCAAGCGCCGCATGTGTGCACGCGTACTATAAGCAAAAGCATTCTTTTCTGCTTTGGCACACAGACGCATGCGATGCGTGTTAATCATCGAGCATGATGCAACTTTTGCCGCATCGCTTCTGATGCAGTAAAACTTTCTCTTTGCCCAGGTATTGGTGATGTATCATTTAAACCTCAAACTAAATGCTTGTTGGAGGGGAGAGAGGGGTCCGACCACTAAGATGTTGTCCAATGCGCAATGCCTTGTCCCTAACTTATGTTGACATATTAAATGACATAACGTGGAACCTAATGTTTTGTTTTTTTGGTGGCAGAAAAGGCCCCCATTGCCTTACAAAACAAATACGATCGGCATCAGCTACCAAAAGACAGCAGAGACTGGAAGCGAAATGATTACACCACAGAACTGGAGGATTGGTAGGTTGGTTAGAAAATCCAGTGTTTGGTTGGCTTTCCAAAATACATCTTCAAGAGAAATTTGGCTGGTTAGCCACCGTAGGATGAATGCAACGAAGACAAGGAGATCACTGTGGCTGCATCTCCTTTCAACATAATACCATTCAATGACGAGCAATGAAAAGTAGGCATGGGTTATATCATACAAAGATAATTTTAGCATCCAACATGCAAGCAGTCTAAGAGGTAGTAGGCCTGGCCAGCGATTTTCCATCACTCATCCAACTCATCATAGCTTGCCTGCTAGGGGATGCACCTAAAAATCACTTGCCAATCATAAATCATCCATCATAAATGGAGCTAAACTGATGAGGTCCACCAAACTCGTCTGTATCAAGTCATGGCAAAATCTCATTGGGATGCTGGTGCTAAAGACAAAATCATCTTAGCCTTCCTGGTATACAGGCCTTCCGTCCTGCAATACCTTCTTTGAACTACAGTTGACACCCACCGACTCGTGCTCACAAGTCTTAGCCCAATATCTCACATTTATGATCTTTCTATTTTGAGGGATGCTATATGGCAAAGCTTACACCTTACCTTGGAGGAATTTTTTCAACAGGCTCTCATTCGTAATAGAGAGGTAGCTTGCCAGGCAAATTAATATTTCTCTAACCCCGTCTCCTACTAATCGATCCAGAAACAGCAAATAACATACCAACCTTTCTGCAAGGGACCTAAAAGCTGTTCATCTAAGTTTCCGGGCTGCTGGAAAGTTTCTAACGAAAAGCTTTGCCATACAATTTAACTTTTGTGAAGAAAGTAAAGTAATTGATTATTTTTTTTATGGCAACTCAAGATCACACTTGATTAGTCAAAATGTATTCTTTAAACTTCATAATTCTATATAAACATACCGAAACTTGAATATTTATTATTTGGTAAGTGTCTAATCCAACATCAACCATATACCGGAGACTTATATAGACCCAAAGAACTCAAATAATAGCTTTTTTTGGGTAAGATCCTGTGTTATTACATCTTTAGAATCATGCATTGAAACAATGTTGCAAGCAACCCTAGAAGGAACAGGGCAGTAAGATGGCTGTCTGCATCAGACCTGTAATCTTCAATCCCGCTTTTATCATTCAAACAGGCAAAGCAAAATGGAGAGAAAACAACTTGCATTTTCTAGTGACTCATCACACAACAGGAGTCTCTCTAAATCTATGATCTGGTGCTTGAAGATCATAAAAGAAGCTAAAAGAAAAATCAATGGAGTAGAGATCACCCACCAACACCTAGCCACATGTGATTTCAGATAGTTGGATATTTGCTTCAAAACTTCTCATAATCCACACTGTCGTCTATTTCATATAATCATATTAGCCTTAACGTCACTAATGTGGTATTCAGAAAATGGTACATTTGAAATGTTTCAATGATTTTGGTGCATTTCTCCAGAATCACAAAACAAAACCTATTCTTCAGAAAGCCATCAAACTGGAGATCAACATAATTTTACAAAGGCATGCATGTTCATAAGAACATCAATATTTTCGTCAATAGTCCATGGGGCTTTCTTCTTCAAATCTGGCTTACATAGATACAGCCATAGGAAGAACAAGAAGGCCTCTGTTTCTTCTTCGTTCCAAAATCCACTGGAATCAATATTTTAGGATGGCATCTTCTTGAGGGTGCTCTATCTTTTCACTCTCTATTTCGCCACTACTGACAAAGTCCTAATGAACAGGAACATGCATTAGCTGCTGGAATGATATAATACCAGGAATGGCTTTCATAGTAGAAGCTGTCCGATCTGTGCTAATTGTTGGTTCTTCACTTGCATCAGGTGAATCAGATTTTTCTGATGGATCACATTCCTGCTGTTGGGGTGGGGGCACAAAGAAGGGTATTTCACCTCTTTGCCAGTCATGAAGGACCATCTTTGCTGCAGCCATTGGATCAGGCCCACCTCCCTGAAAATAATCCACAAAAAGTTTAGCTCTTCATCAACATCCATCATCTGCTACAATTCATTCCTTGAAGTGGAAGAGGCTTGAAGAAAAGTCTCCCATCATTAATATAACACTGAAAAAAAACTGAAGAAGGGAATATTCAGCCAGATTTTGGGGCTAACTACCTATTAGATTAAAACAAAAACGTGCAGTAGCTAATAGCTTATAACAATCAGTAACTTCTGCATTAAAACGATCTTTTTGAAAAAACAAAAAACAAAAGACAAAGTATAACATATATCTGCATGGAAGGGGGAATATGAAGTATGTGGAAGAATCAAATTGAGGACATGGGTGCAAGTCATAGTTTGTGTCTATGAAGATTTTTTTTGTTTTTTTGGAATTTAGTTTTTTATGTAAGATACATTGTCCTAACTCAGAAGTTTATTCTTTGATCAATTAGAAGAGTTACTGCTTCAAACATGGAACAGCATGATGGCCTACGTTCTTTCAGGCCTTGGCCAGCATAACTCATAGTAAACACACTTTGCTCGTGCCAACGGTGGCTTTTGGTGAATTATAGGAACTTGTAGTACTGAACAATACAAAACATTGCATAAGAATTTAAGAAAACCGAGTGCCAAAGTAGCAACCTCCCATTGTTCTAGAGCATAGACCTCTAGTTCCTCCAACGTGGGCAATCTCACGGTGACACTTAAGGGCATAGGTTCTCTTGGTAAAGTTTCACTGCAATTATAAACATACAAATTAAAATAACAGGTTTCCCATGTTGAAGTTTATGATTTACACAGTACATAAAAAACTAGATTGGTTTTGCCAAAATGTATACTACAATCTTCATGAAGGCCACATCTATTGTGATGGCACTACTTAATAAGGGTATTAGATACATGAATGGAGTACAACAGTTGGGACCTTGTAACCGTACAAACTAAGCTACTGCCACACAATTAAATATAATTAAAAAAAACCCCTTTTCTCCTTGAAGGCATATGTTTGATGAAGAAGCAATAGGTCTCACGGGATACATTCAGGGGCAAATTTGCCTCATCATACCAGACCATTAGAAACTATAATTTGGCAATTCTATCTTCAATATGCATGAAAAATCATGTGAAATTTACATAAAATTTTAATAACCAGGTTTCTTTGAGTATTATAATATTAGAGCAATAATTAAGGCACTCAGTTACTTGATAGCTCTACTAGTAATAGCTACTTAAAATCTGCAATGCATGCTTCTGTAAGCCCTCTTGTACAAAGGGAAGGAAAAAGAAATCCTGAAAAGCTCTAAGTTGAGGAATTTTAAATTGTGCACAGTAAAGTCACCTTGATCAGGAAAATAAGTAATATTGGAGATAATTCACACAACTGTACCAGCTACTTATAAGGAAGTCAGGTGCCAAAAATGAAGTACAATAACAAAGAAAGAAAACGATTTGACAAATAGAATAGCATAAAGAAAGAACATTTTCCATCAAAATACCGACCCTCTGTTTGGCTACTGGTTCCTCACAAAGTTCCTATTTCAATAAAGGAAGCACTTGCACCTGAAGAGGTTTAAAAAATGAATCTGTAGGAACTCATCCACATACCATTCCTGGTGTCCACTCCTTGATTATTTATCTTACATCTAGTTTGAAACCATGAATTTTTAAGCTAAAGAGAGAATGAAAAGTATTTGTCGATCATGTACAGATCACGATTGTGAGTTAGACAATTAAATCTGGTAAGAATATAACATATGAGGTTCAAGGAAGTTGCATAACATGAAACAGGCAACAACAGTTCATTATGAATCAGGATAGATGAAATAATAATAGGAATGAAACCCATGACGAATGTGCATCAATGGCCCCCTTTGCATCGTAAAAGTCAATTTGGGTGCATGAACATTTTCAGCAATCGACATCAGAGTTGCAGTTTTCATTGTTTCTGGCTAAGAATATTTCCAGCTTGACACTATTGAACTAGCATTTTTGCAAAAGTTTCATTGTACATGTATCGAGGTCATTGAGAATGCTAACTATTGGATATAGAACAAAAACATATGAAGCTGTGTCTCAGGCTTCAATTGTCAAAAAGTAGATGATGTGCATTACATATTTTCAGTGCAAGACAATATTAACAAACATTCAAGTTTACATATTTTATTGACAAGCAACAACTAGTCAACTACAATGTTCAATATAAAGTCTTCAGCATTGAACACATTTACTACAATGAAGCTTGCTATTTTTTTTTTTTTTTTAAATAGCAATATACACAATAACTTACCCAAATACCAAGTATTTTTGCATATTGCTCTGGAACTTTGTGTCCATCTTGTAACCAGTCTCCTTCTCCTGCCGATACATTGATAAAGATTTATAAGAAAGAAATAAATACATCGCTCTGATGCTGGCAGAAACTATCTATTAGTCAATTGACTCAATTTATGGACATTCTACTCGATTATATGGCATCAAGATAATAATCATGCTATACCAAATGAAAAGGAGAAGCAAGCAAATTCAAGCACAGAAGTGAGAATACAACAAATTCCAAATTAAAAATCAAGGAATACAAAAAACCATCTGAACATAGGTATGAATTATGTATATGTTGCATGAAGTTACATAGCTAGCTTTTTGTATAGGTCCAAATGTATTGATGCTTGGTTCTTTTCAATGCTCGGGGATTCTTCACAACCAAGAAATCCAGAAGCTAATATACCCCTGAAAAGAACATAAGAAAAAAGGAAAGAAAGAACACCTCAACATCTTGGCATGGAATAAACACCAGTGTTATTAATTAGAAAGGGAAAAATGCATATTATAGTAGTTTGGCAAGAAACATGCGCATATGCATATTTATTGTAGAAATATAACCCTCTTTCTTCTATGGTAGCCATATGCCTAGTTCTGATGTCTGATATTATTATTGTTTCTGCAATCTTAGTAAGCTTTTCTATCCCAAAATCAATATCACATTGCATGGCATAGGCTTGATAGAATTATAATTGAATTGATTAATAGAAGCAAAAGAATAAAATGTTTCCATCAGAAAGCAAGAGCACGATTCACTGTGGGACTCTAGAGCAGAAATTATGCCCCGTGTACAATATCTGAGTAATAACAAGTATTTCAGTCTCCATAGTAGAGTTCAGGTATTTAATACATATTACAGAATTGCATGGTAGCAATTTTTCTGCAAGAATTGCCTAGCCATGATTTTTGATAATGATGGTACATCTTGCCCTGGGAAAGAGTGGCAGTTTTTTCTTATGGAATAACTTTCACGTATGGTTTGAATAACAACATACAATGAATTTTCCGAAATTAGATCTACTGTACTTATCATTGACTTCAAGGAAGACTCTCAGCTGAACTAACCATTCAATTGCCATTTTGTGCTTGGAGTATCCATCAGCAAGCAACCATTCTTCCATTGACTTGGCTGTTACTGGGGACTCAATGAACAACATTTGCAAAACACACTTCTTGGCAAAAGAACATCAAACTCATTTTGATGTTCATCTAAAAGTCAGGAACTAATCAAAAACTTTTAGCAAACCCTGCAGTTCTTTCCCTTTCAGAAAAGATATTAACATACCATGCATCTAACCAAATTTGTATGTACATGCCAAAATAAGAAACTCTGGTTCAAACACCAGAAGAGAGAGAAAATGACGAGTCCCAAAAGGAAGGAAAGAAAAGGAATGCACCTTAAGTTTAAAGAAAAATCCAAACCTGGATTAAGAAGCTAAATATTCATCATTGGCACAACAACATTCCTTCGATATAAAGACATTACCCTTGAGAAGGAAGATACCCTGAGAGATGACACCTAGACTTATATTTTGTTGGGTTGCACCTTATCCAAAGACATTTCCAACAACCTGGAAATGACTTCTGAGAACAAAGTTACCTTGCATGAGTAAGAGGCTATAGCTTGAATTTCATAAGTTACTTGACATATGTGCTCTCAAACACCCAAATGTGAACAGCTTACAGAATCAACCTATTTTATGCATCCAAGAAAACAAATAATTATACTCTTAAAAGGCATAAATGACAATGTTTCTGGTTAAGAAAACATTTCAGCTATCCAATCATGCCTAACTACCACCGCTTGGTAAATACGTTTTTTATGAAGGATTGCCTGGTTGTGGGAACTTCAACATCTCAACCACCATTCTTTCCCGCTTTTGGAGGAGCAGTTATAGCATTTTTCATGACCATTAAATGCCTACAAATATCCACATGGATAGAAAGAGTAACTTCCTGAGAAACTCGTCAAGATAAGTGGTGAAGTAGGTGAGCATGCATGATGTGGCACCGTTCGAGATTCAATTGATCACGCCCACGACTCTTGGTAACTTTGTTCAGGGACAAATGCAAGTCATAATAATCTACAGTCCCAAAAATAACCCAATCAATGAAATCCATAGAACCCTAAAAGAATCTTCGTGATCAACGATCTCCGCAACGCCGGTACCCCGATACCCCCTTCTATCAAATTCCTATTTCCTTATCATTACTTAAATAAGCAAACACGAATCACTGCGTTCTTTTCTCCAAAACCTAGACCCCCAGGACCTCCAAAAGGGCCATTTCAGTAAAGAAACCAAGTGATGGGGCCAGGTGACCCTACAGGCAACAGCGACAGTAACTTTTAGACAGCCTTCTCTCAAGATAGTTTTTTTGAGCGACCCTGTTCTAGGCGGCCATCCTCAACGGCTTTTCTGAATGACTCAATTCCTAGGCGGCTTTCCTATTCTACTCAGTCTTATTTACCCTTCTTACGAAGGACACGGTGGACATTAAATAATTTTATCAACTACTTTGCTCCCGGTTGCAGCACCGATAGAGAGAACAAGTAAGGCAAAAGGGCTGCATGGGATTCTCAGCCACCTTCTGTCATTAATGTCTGATAGTCAATGGGCTGAAGCATTTAATGGCACCTAATAATGACTTTGAGAGTATTTAATGAAATGGAGCATTTAATAGTCAGGAAAGGAAGACAGTGAAGAAAGTCCTCGATGGCCTCTTCCCGCTCTTGTCCTTAGCCTTAGCAGCCTTTTCTTAGGCGGCCTTCTTAGACGGTCTTCCTAGGTGGCCTTCCTAGACGACTTCCTCAAGTCAGCCTCCGACTTTTAAGTTGGCTGTGATCTTTTCTCCTCGGCCATGTTATATCTCTGGCACCAAGGCATATATGGTTTTATGACAACAACGTACATCCCACTACATGCTTACTCTAAGGCATTTATTGCCTTATTCCCTCCAATGCACTAAGGCATTTATGGTTGCCATGTTGGCACCCTTGTATAAGAAAAGATGGCGTAAGAGGCAAGGAAGGCTCACATATGTAGGAATCTATGTGAAGGAGGTACAAGATAACCAGGTGGCCACCCACCTCTGACGAGATAGTGCCTATAGCTCTGACATGCCATTAAGAAGCAAGTATCTTCATAAAGGCCCTGACAAGTGGCAGCACCTCAGGTCTTACAAAAATCAACTCTGATATTCCATCCACAAAAGTCATCATTCATCATGACGCCTCAACCACTCAGACCAGATGAGCCCCAAAAGTCATGGTCCATCATGAGGCTTCATGTGACTCATTCCATCACTAGATGACAAGGCTCCAAGCTTCTCAGGCAAGCCACCTAAAGTTCAAAGATGAATAAATTGGGTAAGAGGGACCCCCGACCAGGTAACCAACCAATAACCTACAATAACACACGCTCATTCTTACTCACAGAAAGCTCTTCTCTAAGCTCTCTCTTTCTTCCTCTTTCGAGCTTCCTCAAGCTCACAGTTGTTGCCCAGAGCACTGACTTGAGAGCCGAAAGATCCTCGCTAGAATCTTCGGTCCCCAGGACTTTTTGCAGGCTTTCGACCACGAGAAGCTCGCCGGAAGATTCTGAGCTCGTTGAAGAATTCGACCGGACGCTCGCGGACGTTCGAGAAGGGTCATCTGGCAATAACAGATTGGCGCGCCAGGTAGAGAAGATGCACTGAAGGAAAGAAAGCTCTGTCTCCCTAAGCTATAAGCCTTTGTCCCCTCTAAGATAGCCATAGTAGTGATGCGCATGCCGGAGGTCCCCACCAGTCATGCCGGAGGGCATCCACATCGCACTAAACAGAAGACCACCTTCTCTGCTCCTCCTTCACCACCAGCCTCAGCTGCTCTAACTAATCAACTGGCCATCCTCAACCAATAAGTTCAAGCTTTGGTTGCATTAGTTCATGAGCTGCAGGAGCAATACTCAGTGGCCACTCAGTAGCAGCCCAAGCCTCTTACATCACCTATGATAGCTGCATCAGTTAGTCAATAATCTACTCATGGAAGATCTTCTCAAAGAAAGGCTCATCACCATCATGCTTCACCTAAGCATCACCATCGTAAAGCTTTCAATAGACTGTGGTCTCTTGCCTTTGCTCAAGTAGTCCCTCTCCCCGACGGCGACACGGGAAGGGACCCGAGTGGGAGTGTTATCAGTGGCATCACTCCTCCCCTTACTCATCTTTCGAGTCATCTGGTGAGGACCTTAATCATGAAATGAAGAGGCATCTGGATGAGCAACACTGGTGGCTAGAGGAGCTCAATCAGAGGCTCAACAATCAGCCAGAGGTGGACTACAGCACTCATCCACCCCTCACTCGCCGTATTATGAAGGAGCCCATTCCTTCCAGCTTTTACCTTTCTCAGCTGTTCGATGGCACCACGGATCCACTTGACCACCTTAAGAGCTATAAGGATCTGATGCAAATTCAAGGAGCAACTGATACCTTTTTATGTATGGCTTTTTCGGCAACCCTGCAGAAAGTTGCACACGCTTGCTATTCTTGCCTACCTTCGCACAGCATCGACTCTTTTTGACAATTGAAAATGGCTTTCTTGAAGCACTTTAATGCATGTCAGAAGATTCCTTGGATGGCAAATAGTTTGTTATCCATTCGACAGAGGAAGGAAGAATCCCTAAAAAATTTTGTGGCTCGTTTCAGGATGGCTGCCATGAAGGTTTATTACCTCAACGATGCTGTAGCCATTTTGGCTTTGAAGCAGGGACTTCGCCGCTCTCGCTTCACTTATTCACTAGACAAAAAGCCTTCTAGCTCCTATGCCGAGCTCCTAAGTCATGCGCAGAAATATATTCACGCCGATGAAGCTAACTTTACACGGAGGGCACCAAAGAAAAGTAGTGCAGGCACCAGGATTAGGCAGAGAATTCTTAACCCTTCATGGATATCTGATTAGTTTTGATTCAAGTCTTGAGTTAAAAAATTAGGTTTAGTTATTTTAATTTGAGTCCCATCCAGTTTAGTTTATTTTAATTTGAATCTTGTCCAGTTCAATTTATTTTAATATGAGTCATGTAGTAAGTTTATTTAGCTTACAAAAGGAGACACCAGTATGGAAGAAGAAGACAAGGCCTATACATAGAAGCAGTGAAGGGATGCCCAAATGCATGTTGCCTAGATTGAAATTTTTAGTCCTAAATTGCAGCAGTGAAGGATGCCCATATTACCGCCCAGTTCTTTTGAAAATTTCAACCCTGAATTCAGCTCAAAGAAGCAAGTGAAAGATGCTCAATATGGCCACCCCAAATTACTGAATTTTAAATTTTCTTTCATATATTCAAATTCAAAGGGCGCCACTTAATCCATATTTTAGGAAGAAAGTGCGCCTATTTTGGAATTATTTTAAATTTTCTTTCATGAAAAGGGGCGCCTCTTTTTCTTTCTATATTTGTATTTACTTGGGCCCCAAGTCTCTTATCCTATAAAAAGAGACCCTCTTGTATGAAAAAAGGATCGAACCTTTAAATCAATCAATACAATCAATCAATTATTTTGAGTAATATTTTCCTTCATGTTCTTGTGTTCTTGCTTCTGTGCATACTTGCATCCAAGCCATCCAACCTTAAACCCCAGCCGCCTTCTTTCCATCCACCAGTGGATGCCCCAAACCCTAGCTATCCCTTACACCCCTCCAAGCAGCCGCCCAAGAGCTCTAGCCACCGCCTTGCCCCATCCAAGGAACGCCCAAGGACCTTTGGCTGCCCCCACCTTCTTCTTCACTTCTTCTTCATCTCTTTATCTTTATTCTGATTTTCTTTTTTCTTATTAGTCCTTGTATGGTGATCTTGCAGATCCCTCAGTAGCCACGAATCCAGGATTCAAGGTGATCATCATTCAGGTCAGCGGATACTTGGCCATAGATCCGTAGGCTCGAGGCTTGGTCATCTAGGGCGCATCCGCCAGGAAGAGCGACCCCCTCAGCACTTTGATCTTCCTCTCGTGCCAGGTACACCCTCTCTAATCTACTAGTAACTTTATTAAAGGAGAGCAAGCCCTACCAGGGCTTCTTAGCTTCGGCGATCTTTCTTCTTTACTTTTCTGTGGAAGTGTTTCGCGTTCGGAGTTACTGTGAGTTTTTCTGAATCCCTTTTAGGCTATTATTTCGAAAGACTAATCAATTGCAATCATTAATCATATAAAATTTATTTGCATGCGAATCGATCCTCCATCAGTTTGGTATCAGAGCATGGTTGGGGCTTGATTTTTAATTTACATTATTATCAGTATATTATATGTTAATTAAATTATTTCTATCTGCATACACATCAAAAAATCACAAAATTAATTTGTCTAGATTCTTTATAATTTAAAGTATTTTTTTATTTTTTAAGAATTTAATTCAATTTGTGAATTAATTGCATGCTTGATTACACAGAGAAAATATAAAAATTTCTGAGATTTTGTTAATCAAATTATTTCTGCCTGCATACACATCAAAAAATTATGAAATTTATTTCTTTGGATTCAATATAATTGAAGGTATTTTTTGTTAATTTTTGAGTATTTAATTCGATCTATAAATAAATAATTTTGAGATTTATTGCTATTTATAGATTAGGGTTTGTGTTTTGCATGTCATTCATCTGCATTAAATTACTCTTATGGGCTCTCATTGATGTCAGATAAGGGAGGGATTGAGACCCCTTCTTTAGCCCAAAATAACCACCCGTGTATTTCGATCCCAAGCCTCTAATCTAAAACTGAGTAGCAACTTAATTGACATTTGCCCTAGAGGGCTAGGGACACCAATAGTTGGTCTAATGTACTTGAGGAGACTAGTACAAATCAATCTGGTATGTGCTCTGAAATTGGTGTCTAGAAGGGAGGTCAAATATCAAACGACTCAAGCAGAGTATTGGGGTTATTCTAATTAGGCACCTATAATTTGCGGGACGAGCCTCCCCCCTTCCATCTGTCCCAACTGGCCAATTGAAGAGTTACTATTAGATTGGCTTGCATTAAGCCAAATCCTTTACTCT
>UESW01004492.1:411537-476184 GCA_900491605.1 Calamus simplicifolius
CCCATAAAATCAATACCCCATACATCAAAAATTTCTACCGCCAAAATAGGGTTGAGGGGCATCATATCTTTTCGAGAAATAGTTCCATTTTGTTGACATTGGAGACAATTATGGTCAAATTCGTATGCATCTTTAAAAAGAGTTGGCCAATAGAACCCACTTTGCAGTACCTTTGCTATAGTTTTCCTTCCACTAAAATGTCCCCCACAGGCAAGAGAATGACAGAAGTTAAGTATACTTTTGAATTCACTTTCGGGGACACATCGCCTAATCATCTAATCTGAACAGTACTTAAATAATTCAGGGTCTTTCCAAAAGTAATATATGATTTGTGAGAAAAATCTATCTTTTTCTTGTTTTGTCTAGTGAAAAGGTACTTTTCATGTTGCCAAATAATTCACAATGTGAGCAAACCAGGAAAGACTGCTATGGGAAATTGAGAATAGTTGCTCATCAGGAAACCTATCTCTAATTATTTCTTTATTGTATTCCACTGAGATCCTAGAGATATGATCTACTACCATATTTTCAAAACCCTTCTTATCTAAGATTTCTAGGTCAAATTCTTGTAATAGAAGGATCCATCTAATCAGTCTGGGTTTCGTATCCTTTTTTGATAAAAGATGCCTCAATGCTACATGATCAGAATAAACTAAAACCTTAGACCCTAACAGATATGATCTAAATTTTTCTAGGCAAACACAACTGCTAGTAATTCTTTTTTAGTGGTAGTATAGTTCATTTGTGCATCCGAAAGAGTTTTACTAGCATAATAAATTACATGGGTTTCCGATTAAGTTTCTGTTCTAGAACTGCCCCTACAGCATAATCAGAAGCATCACACGTAATTTCGAAGGGTATGGTCCAATCTGGGGGCTTGATAATTGGTGCAGTGGTCAAAGCAGTTTAAAGGATGTTATAGGCTATTAGACAATCTTCATCAAATTAAAAGAACTATCTTTAGTCAACAAATTACACAATGGTCGAGAAATTTTACTGAAATCTTTGATGAAGTGTCTGTAAAAACCAGCATGACCAAGGAAAGATCGTACTTATTTAACTGAGGTTGGGGGTGGTAGATTTGAGATCAATTCAACCTTGGCTTTATCAACCTTAATACCTTGCTCTGAAACAATGTGTCCGAGCACAATTCCCTCACGAACCATAAAATGGCTCTTCTCCCAACTTAGGACTAAATTCATTTCCATACATCGTTTCAGTACTTAGTCAAGTTCTGGAGGCAGCTATCAAATGATGCACCAAAAACTAAAAAATCATCCATAAATACTTTCAAAAATTGACCAATCATATCAGAAAATATGGCCAACATACATCGTTGAAAAGTGGCTGGTGCATTACAAAGACCAAATGGCATGCGTCTAAAGGCAAATGTTCCAAAGGGACAGGTGAAGGTGGTCTTTTCTTGATCTGCAGGAAATACTGGGACTTGATTGTATCCTGAATATCCATCTAAGAAACAAAAGAAACTTTGTCCCGCTAGCCGTTCTAGAATTTGATTGATAGAAGGCAAAGAAAGTGGTCTTTTCTAGTCACGACATTCAACTTTCGATAATCTATACATACTCTCCAACTAGTTGATGTGTGAGTAGGAATTGATTCACCCTTTTCATTTTTGATCACGGTAATACCTGACTTTTTAGGTACTACTTGGATTGGACTGACCCATTGACTATCCGAAATTGGATAAATGATACCAGCATCAAGCCATTTTACTACTTCTTTCTTAACAACATCCCTCATGTTTGGATTTAGCCTTCGTTGCATGTCTCTATGTGGTTTGGCTTCAATTTCACTATGAATGTGGTGCATGCAAATGAAAGGGTCAATTCCCTTAAGATCAGCTATTGTCCATCCAATTGCCTCTTTATATTCTTTAAGTACATCTATCAATTTATCTTCCTCTCAGAGGTTAGGGTAGATGCAATGATTACCGGAAGGGTATCATTGGATCCAAGGAATGAATATTTTAAGTTAACAGGAAGAGGTTTCAATTCTAGTTGGGGTGGTGCTTCCAAGGATGGTATTAAAGGGCTTAGTTTAGTTGGAAGTGGTTCATATTTTATAGTCCAAGGAGGGATGGTGTCGAACTTAGGTGGTTCTAATAACATGTTTATCTCTTTGGTATACTCATCAATATCAAAGTCATCTATTCCAAAATGTGTAAGACATGTTTGTTAATGATCCGAATCAAGCAAACTTTGGAATTTTTTATCTACAACTTCTTCGATCATGTTTACTTCATTTAAATCATACACAGGTGGTCCTTAGGAAGCATTAAAAATATTTAATCTCATCTTCTTGTTTCCAAAAGATACATCCATAACACCTGTTCTACAATTTATACATGCATTAGCGGTAGCTAGAAAAGGTCGTCCAAGGATGATGGGAATTTGGTTAGGATTACCGCTAGATTCTATATCTAACACAAGAAAGTCGACAGAAAAATAGAATTCATCTACCTTTACTAATACATCTTCCAATATTCCATGAGGTACTTTGACTGATCTATTGCCAATTGTAGTGTTATTGTAGTGGGTTTTAATTCTCCAAATCCAAATAACTCATACACTGAACTTGGGAGAAGGTTTACACTAGCACTCAAATCTAATAATGCTTTCTTAATTGTGAAGTTTCCTATGACACATGATATAATCGGGGTACCAGGATCTTTTAGTTTGGGTGGGGTTATTTGCTGAACAACTGAGCTGACTTGCTCAGTCAAATGGATCTTTTTTGGTATTTGTGACTTTGCTTTCCATTTTTGTGTGCATATATCCTTCAAAAATTTGGCATAAGCCAAAACTTGCTTGATAGCATCGAGAAGAGGTAAATTTATTTGTACTTGCTTAAATAACTCAAGCATCTCATTCATTTTTATATTCTTCTTGTCCAAAAACAAAGGAGATTCTAAAGCATTAGGGAATGGGGCTTTAGGTGTGATTGCTTGATCATTCAATTCCTTTGTTTCTTCATTTCTTCTCTTTTCTGGTTTAGCCACTTCTAATTTCTGGGTTGGTTCAGGTGGGTTCAATGTTTTTCCACTTCTTAGAGTCATGACTGATTTAGCATGTTCAGTGAATTTGTCAGGACTATTAGAACCCTCAGCCATGAATTGTCCTTTCGGTTATCGATAGGCTGACTAGGTAACTTACCCTCCTCCTTCTACTGAATGCTGTGGCTAATTGATCTTCTGAGTTTCTAGTTTTGCAATAGATTGTGTGTGGGAGTGAAGATTTGAGTATTCATTTCTAGCCCTTTCAATGCTTGTAACACTTTGTCTTCAAAGTAGGATGATTATTTGATGGAGGTTGTGGGATGTTTGGGTATTGTGAATATGGCATGCTTCTAAAATTGGTTTCTTGATAATTAGGTCTGATCAATGATGAATTGGCTACAGGTTGAGGTTTCCAAGAAAAATTTGGGTGATTTCAGTAGCCAGGATTGTAAGTATTTGCATATGGATCATTTCCTGTTTTAGGAGCCAATCAGGTTTGGCTTGGTGGGCTTACTCTGAACAAGTTCGAGAAATTGGTATGCAGCTGGACATTCACCTATAAATGGGTTGGACTCAACAAATTATGCATACCTCATGTAATTGAGTAGATGGGGAAGAGATGTTTCCAACTTGTAGAATTTGGTCAAGTTTAGGGATAAATCATCTACCTTAGTATAGATATCTGTAGAATGACCTATTTCGTATATTTCACCTCTTTTAGGTCCTATGGGAGGGTCTCGACGAGCAACTGACATGTGATGTAATGAATTCTCACTCAATGTCTCAAAGAGTTGCCAAGCTTCATGTTATTTTTTAACATAAATGTCCCACCACATGAAGCATCAACCATTTGCTGATGCTTTTATGATAAACCATCATAAAAGCACTGAACCAGTTGCCATTTGGGTATGGCATGATGTGACATTTTCTAATCAGTTCTTTTAATCTTTCCCATGTCTCGTGAAACATCTCTCCATCTGTCTGGAAAAAACTCATTATGGCTTTTCTAATTTGATTCATTTTTCCTATAGAAAATATTTCTTAAGAAACTCTCTCTAAAGATGATCCCAAGTTGAAATTATAACAGTGTCTAGTGAATTTAACCAATACTTGGCTCTATCTTTTAGGAAAAAGGGAATAACTTAAGCCTAAGTGCATCATCGGAGAAATTTTGAATCTTGATAGTTGAGCAAATTTCTAAAAATTCATCTAAGTGTTTGTAGGGATCCTCATTTGTAAGTCCATAGAAAGATGGTAACATTTGGATTACACTTGACTTAATTTTATATTGGACAGCCTCTACTGGAGGCACTTGAATGCAGGGTGAGTAGGTATACCTTGAAGGAGTAAAATACTCTTTTAACTGTCGTGGTGGATCATTTTCATTATTCGGATCCATAATTCTGAGTCTGTTTGCTCTAAAAGTTCTTTTATCTTAGGATCTAAGGGTATAAGGTTGGGTTGCAACGATCGGCGACCAAGCATACACCCTAACAATGACTCTAAAGCAAACAATAATTTAGTTTTTTTTAATGTAATAGAAGACAAAGAAGAAGATTCTAAACAAAATATCCTAAAAGATTCCTAGAACTAAGAGTAATAATTTAATTAGGGTTTAATAATTCTTAGCAATCAAGTTAACAAAGATTAGACTCTCTATTCTAGGTTTATCCTAGATCTAGATAGCTCCTAACTTCCAAGACCGCCTTGGAGCCCTCCAAGTCAAAAATTAGCTGATTAACTAGCCAGTTAAGGGTAAGGTCAGTGGGGGTTCCCCCGTTGCTTACTAGGTAAGCGAATGGAACCAATTAAGTAACCACTTTTTTTTTCCTTTTCTTTTAGGGTGCCTTGTCCTATTGAGCTTGAGTTCCTTAGGGGCTGACGTCTAGTTAATTTTAGAGTTAAAGGTTTGGGTTAATGCAAAATGAAGGATATGGTTTGTGGGCCAAGGAACGGTGATGAAATCCCCACCTTATCTTGATTAGGGGTTTGTGCCCTTAAAGTTAATTATGAAAATACCATGCAACAAGCAGATGTCCAGCTCTTGAAATTATCAAACAAAATTAATCTAATTACCTTTAAAAAAAAAGATTTTTTGATTAGGTTTCTAATTTCCTAATAAATTATGAGATGTCAATAGAAGAATTTTGAGTTTTGCAGAAAATAAATTCACCTAAGTCAATCTAAGCATAGAAAGAAAATAATTATTTTGTTTATATATATATATATATATATAGTTTCCTTAAATTAATTATGTTTAATGGAAGGTGTCTTAGGTTTTCTTTTAGGTTCTTTAAGGTAACTTAATAAAAAGAAAATTTGATTAGGTTAAAAATGGATTTGTGATAAGAAGGAAAGTAATAAATTGTATTTTTTTATGTTAAAAAGAAAATATAAAATTCTAACAATTAAGGTAACATAATAAAATTAAAGAGACAATAACTATTCAAAAATTAAAAATAAGAATAAAATTAAGAGAAAATTAATCTAATTTTATTATATATATATATATATATATATATATATATATATAGCACTTAAGTCTCTGGGAACGGTGCCAAAATCTGATGCGTGTCGTAGCGCAATGATTAAAGTATCTTAATTTCACTAATAGAATAGCGAGAATAAGGGATCGAATCCATAGGGACTTTTGTGGTTATCTTGAAATAAATTTATAAATTTAAATAAATAGATAATTAGTAGTATAAAATAATTAAGATATGAGAGCACGGCCGTACCCGTAGATCATGGCCCATCCCTTTTAAGAATAGACCAGTCAAAAATTATTTTCACTTAAATCGAATTTAATAAAAATTAAACATGAATAGAAATTTTATTTCATAGCATAGTGCAAATTAAAATTAAAAGTTTTATTTTATGACATTAAGAAAGCAACAGACTGTTTCTGAACCGAACTGAAGACGGACTGAACCGGGTTGAAGATAGGTAAACCGGACTGAAGACTCTCTGTAGACGCCTCCAAACAGAACATCCACGAACCATGGATGGAGCCTTGCAGACGCCTCTGGACTCCTCCGAACAGAGCCTCCATGATCGCTCTCCACGAACCCACGGATGCACGACAGAGCTTCCACGAACCACGGACGGCTGCCTAGGAACAGAGTGCCTCCTAGCAGAGCCTCCACGAACCAGCCTGGGAAAAACTACTCTGAACGTCTCCTAGGAACAGCGTCTCCTGGGAACAAAGGACATAGCATCCAAGAAGAACCTCCATGCCCATGGACGACTGCCTGAGAACTCCACAATGGCTCTTGGGGACTCCTCTGAACTCCTGCAGAACTCCCAATCGCCCCCTTCCTCTGTGTCAACGATACTCTTTATAGATGCTTCAGACGCGGTGAGGATGCGGAGAGAGTGCTTGGATGCTTTCCTTCCTCTCCATGATTACTTTTCGATTTGGCACCCGGACATATGCGGAGATTGAGATGATTCCCCTTCCAATTTGACTTCAAATATCTTCCTCAATTGCTGCCAGACTGTGAAATCAGAAAGAGAAGAATCTGGGCTTCTTCCTTTAATTCAATTAAATCTGGGACATTTTTGGTAATTTCTGATGTTGAGGATCCTTTTGGCTATGAGGATCTTCTCAGCGGCAATAATTTTGGCAAAGAAATCAATCTCTGGCAGCCTCTGTGCTCGCATGCATCCGTTTCAATGAACCTGGGAAGAAGACGATGAACTCGGCAGACCATCTGTCGAGTTTGCTTTAAGATGCCTGCAAATAAAAATAAATCCTTATAAATTAAATTCTGAGCTCATTTTAAGTCCGATTTGAGTGCCGTTTGTCATTGGATTCCTAAAATCGATCTCTTTAAGTTGATTAAGTTTTACTTAAATTATTATATAAAATTTTAAAGTATTAAATAATAATAGGTATGTTGACCTATTAATTAATAGGTTAGTGATAATTATTTGTGTGTTTATCACATATACACACCTTTACTAAATCATCATTTAGGAAGGTGGTCTTGACATCCATTTTCCATATCTCATAATCATAATAGGCTGTAATCGCAAGAAAAATCCTTATGGACCTAAGCATGGCTACAGGAGAAAAGGTTTCATCAAAGTCAGTACCTTGCCTTGCTTATAACATTTTACGACTAGCCTCGCCTTATAGGTAATCACATTACCATCTATGTCGGTCTTCTTCTTGAAGATCCATTTGCACCCAATGGGTTCTATCCCTTCAGGTGGATCAACCAAAGTCCATACTTGGTTGTCGTACATGGAGTCCATTTCAGACTTCATGGCTTCAAGCCATCTCTTGGAGTCAATGTCACATATTGCTTCCTCGTGTAGTTAGTAGGGTCATCATCTTCTATAAAAAATCCATATCTCTTAGGAATATGATGTGTTCTACTAAACCTACATAGCTGATGTGTACTTGAGCTACCTATTGCTCCATCATTTCTGATAGGGGCTCATGCAAATGTTGCCTGAATATGAGTTGAGTCTCCTGCTCAACTCCCACTGCATTTGGCATTTGCTCCATGTCATCTAATCGTCCGTGTCAATTTGTGGTTCTTGAGTTTCATTAATCTCAATATTTCTCCTACTGCCCTTTCTTAGAAAAATCTCATTCTCTAGGAATATGGCATGCCTTGAGACAAAAACCTTTTGCTCGAGTGGATGGTAGAAGTAGTATCATTTTGTTTCTTTAGGATACCCCACAAAATTATACTTGTTGGATCTAGCTTCAAGCTTGTCCGACTCATTACGCTTTACATAAGCATAGCAACTCCAAATCCTTAGATGACTAAGGGTTGGTTTCTTTTTACACCATATCTCATAGGGAGTGGAACTGATCGATTTAGACAGAACTCGGTTTAGAGTGTATTCGGCTGTATGTAGCATAACCCCAAAATATTTTTGAAAGATTTGCAAGGCTCATCATTGATCGCACCATATCTAATAATGTGCTATTCCTCCTTTTTGATACACCATTATACTGTGGCATACCAGGAGGAGTCCACTAAGAGAGAATTCCATTCTCCAAATATTCTAAGAACTCATGGCTTAAGTATTTCCCACCCCTGATCGAAGTATCTAAATACTTTTGCACTTTGTTTTTCTACCTAAGATCTGAATTCTTTGAACTTTTCAAAGGCTTCAGATTTGTGCTTCATCAGATATACGTAATCATACCTGTTGTGGTCATCTATAAATGTGATGAAGTAAGAAAAACCTCCTATTGCCTGAATATTGATAGGACCACATACATCCAAATGTACTAGGCCTAAATATTCAGTTGCTCGCTCATTTTTGTAAATGATGATTTAGTCATTTTGCCACGTAAGCACAACTCACATTCCTCAAATGATTCCCAATCGAATAAGCCCAAGTAGCCATCCTTATGTAACTTGGCTAAACATGTTTCATTTACATGGCCTAAACGATAGTGCCATAGGAACGAGTTCTTAGAATTATTTGATTTTAATTTCTTAGTTTCTACATTGAAACAGTGCATTGTAAATTCAAAACATAAATCCCATTGAACATTTCAGTAGAACCAAAGAATATTTTATTTTTAAAAATTAAAATTCTTTATTTCTAATTTCAAATGTATATCCATCATTTACAAGACATGAAACATAAATAATATTCTTTGTTATGTTTGAAACATAGTAATAATTACTAAGCTCTATTACAAGCCCAGTGGGCAAAGACAAAGAATAAGATCCTATAGCTAAACAGCAACCTTTGCTCCATTTTTCATGCATAGGATCACTTCATCTTTCTTCAGCTTTCTACTGCTTTTTATCATCTACATATTAATACAAATATGAGATCCATAACCGGTATCCAATACCAAGTGGAATAAGAAGTAACAAAAGAAAATATCTTAATAATAAATATACCTGATGTAAAAGCATCTGTATGTTTCTTTTCTTTCAGGTTAGCCAGATAAGCCTTGCAGTTTCACTTCTAGTGCCCTTCCTTACTACAGCAGTGACACTTTTCCTTGGCTACTTTATTTTTCTTAATGCCCTTATTTGATTTAGTCGCCTTGGCCTTTTGGACCTTATTCTTCTTTGGCCGCTTCTTATGAGCGCTAGAGGACTCCACGACCATAACCTGCTCCTTATCTTTCTTAATGTTGGGCTCAGCATTCGTCAGCATATTCGTGAGCTTAGGTAGAGACACCTCTAGCTTGTTCATGTTGAAATTAAGAACAAACTGCGAATAGCTGGAAGGTAGTGACTGTAGAACCAAGTCAATACTCAGTTCATGATCCATCACAAAACCCAATCGTGCCAACTTCTCAATCAGATTGATCATTTTTAGCACGTGAGCATCTACTGATGAATCCTCAGTCATTTTGCACTGAAACAGCTCTCTAGAGGTCTGAAACTTCTCATATCGAGACTATGCATCAAACAACTCTTGCAGGTGCATAAAAATCTCCTGAGCATTCATATGCTCATGCTAACATCAAGGCCAACATTAAACATGTGGCTATTTTTTTAGCATCTTTATACTGGTTGTATGCCACATGAACCTCAGTCGGAGCATCCACTGGTGGGACCTCCGGTGCAACCTCATCTAGAACAAAAAGAATTTTTTCAGATCAAGAATGACCCTTACATTCCTTAGCTAATTAGAGAAGTTGAGTCCAGTCAATTTATTGAATTCTAAAATATTTCTAAGGTTGATGTTTACACTCATGGTTTCTCTGATAACCTTCATAAATTAGAACGAGTCAATTACTATGAATACTAATCACCAACTTAATATGGTAATTCTAGATTTTTAATTAAGTTGGTTTCTTCATAATTTTATCAAGGTTAATAGCCCTCTCTATTAATCTTGAGAAATTGGCATTCAATTTTCTTAGTGGGCTGGAATCCTCATTTGAATTACCTTGATTTTGGCTTTGGCACAACAAATCTTGTAAGCAAATTTGGTAGATTATCATCAATTATATCTAATGTGACTCCTAGATCATTTAGGAGATATTACCTTGTCAATCACATCCATATGTGATCACCCTAAAGTTTGTCTCTAGATTAGACTAACCCTGACTTTGGCCAATTATGCCAGCTAATCTAGTTACGTCAACCCATTGTTCCACAATTGACTCCTCATAAGTACACTCGACCTCAGCTTTGGCACGATGAATCTCATGACCTAATGATTTTGTATCATGTGAACAATGGAAGGCTTATGACTTAATATTCATGAAGAAATTTAGCGCATATAGGTTCCATGTACATCAACAACATTTGTACTATGCTAGGTTACATATCCTATATGTAGATTTTAGATTAATCTTTATTATCCTAAAAAATATCATATATCAAATCTTATGATTTGGGATTCCTAATCAAATTAGAATCCTTGACCACTATCTAATATAGAAACCCTAATCATGTAACCAAATCTATTGCTTCGATCCTGATTAACCTTATTGATCTAATCAATTAAGAGCTTTCCATAATAATGGCCAGATTAGCTGATCAATGGGGTCCTATTTAGCATATCCTTCGATCCCATTGAATAAGTTTTCCTAGGCAGCGAATGATCAATTAAAAAGTATGATCACACTTATCTTAGACACCAATATATGTAAGCCTAATTGATCAGACCAATATTGGGATCACAGATCAAGCAATGATGTGGTTAAGTCTAAGTTTCCTAAATCTTTATCATCTATTAAATTTTATTATAAGTTAAGATAGTGATCTTATTAGGGTATTATGATATAATTCTTAATTCAAATTTTAAAAATTTAAATTACAAATTTTAAATTTCCTTATCATTTAATTACATGTTATGACATGTCGATTTCATATCCCATGTAAATCCTAATGTCTCTAACAAACCCTAATCATACTCTTGTCATGATAAGATTTTGGATTCAAATTTAAAATTTAAAATTTCATATGATTACATTTAATCACAATCTTATCATGATTTAAATATCCAAAATAATTTTCAACGTTCATTATCATATGAATAACAATCTTAATCATATCAATAATCATGTTAAAATTAAATCCTAAACATGATTTTTAGGATTTCAGCACATAGTATCTATTATGCATAAAAATAATTACTATTTTAACATAACAAAAATATTCTTAAATCTAAATTAATTATTGTTTATTATCATATAATAAATCTTTATCTCTGATATCACATATCAAATTATTTTATTTTAACATGATAATGAACATGCATAAACCTAAATAATATCGTTTATCATCAAATAATATTTTATTTAATTTTAGATTTATTATCAACATATGAAAACTATTCAAATTTTAATCTTCATAAGAAGCATGATAAAAACTCATATTATCAATTAGATTGACTCAAGTATCCTATTAGGTTAATGAATATGTAGCCTAAGTGGCTCTAATACCACTGCTGGGAATTATGTATTCAAGACATGAATCAAATTCATGAAAAATATAGTAGAAGATATAATACAAAATTTTTAGATACCAAGATCCTTAGGAACAGATTCATTAAATTAGAAATAAAATCTAAAATATTAGATTTATTCATACCTGAGTCCTTTATCGTATAGAAAAGGATGAAGTCGATGAATCCTTTTCCACTAGCTATCCACGTGCCCGGCATCTAATGGTGATCCATATGGAGAAGAGTGGATGAAGATCTTCAAGGTATGAAGATGACACTTAGGGAGAGATGGGTGCTAGCGCCTCTTGAATTCCTTTATAGAAATATTTAAAATAGAAGATATCTCTGTAGGTCAAAAGATCTAATCTTTTTCATCTAGAGGAAGGAATCATATTTATAGAGGGAGGAAGAGAAAGAAACTTTCCAAAAGAGAAGAAGATACCTCTTTTCTTATGGTAACATTAGGGAGAGTAAGAAACTCTCTTTCTCATGGTAATGTCATAACGTTAATACAAGAGAAGGGGAAGAGAGAGGAAGAAACTCTCTTTCTCATGGTAATGTCGTAACGTTAATACAAGAGAAGGGGAAGAGAGAGGAAGAAACTCCCTTCTCATGGTAACGTTAATCTAAGTGTCACGTCATGGTAACGTTAATCTAAGTGTCACAATCTAGCCTTTGAAATTAGAAGTTAGTTATCACATAACTACATGCCCCAATCTACGTGTTCATCATCGTACCATAGAGATTCATCATGCCTCATCCTATTGGCATGAATCTTTCTTCACATGGCTAAGATTTACCATCTATACCCAAATAATTAGAGCCGTCCATCACATGGAATAAGTCATATTGGGTATCCAATTATTTGTTCATCATATGCGCAAATAATTTCTTCCAAACATTCCTTCTACTATGATGGATCATATCCATTATTATTTTATCTTCTTTAAATTGAGTCTTACATAATTATTTAATTGGTCATCTTAACTGAATTAAATCTAATTTAATTCCCATTTTAATTCATCTAAAATTTTTCTTAATGCCTGTGACCCATTAGGCCCCTTTAACATGTTGGCAATAATCATGTCCTAATCACTGACCCTAGGAATGATTGGACAACTTTTTGTCCAAGTCAACAACATGATTATAGATCATGAGAGGCCTCTACCAAAGCATCATGACCACCCAAGTGCTAAGGGTTTTGTTGACGTAACCATCAACAACACCTGTCTATGAACGGTACCGTATGATTCAATCCTTCGTCATATATCCCAGATCAATAAGTGGTATGGAATGTGTCAACCTTATAATTGATCTTTGTTTACTTAATCTCAAAAAAATTAACTCATATGAATTAGAACTTCAAAACCATTTCGAATTGCAGCTCAACCTTTCAAGGATTTAATAGTCAGTTTAATCCATCAAGTGGCTATGGGATATAACCCTTTTTATCAAGGAGACGAATCCTATCTTGATTAAACACCACTTTCATGTGCTTCATGTCATACCCAACCGACACCATATTTGCCATCCGTGGCTAGAGCGACGTTTGGATATCGTCAAAGCATGATATTTCATACATGAGATGTAATAAAGATCTCAAGTCAAAGATCACTCACACCACCATCATTAGAGATCAACCATCAACACTATATAGAATATCCATATGGAATCTCTATACGTGTCATCCAATGCATCATTACAATAATGAGCTTCTGCACACTATCCAAGTATCTTCATACTTTAGCTTGTGAAATCAACTGCTCAGCCCAAGGGTGAGGATATGCAATGTGTGCCAGTCTTACGGTATTTGATGGTGTTCAGTCCCATCTACACATCGATTAGAAAAATTTAAAGAATCGAACCATAACGTGCAATTTGGATCTCACAATTTGTAATCTCTATTACAAATTCCATATGCATAGTTCACATTCTTTTGGACTTTATCTCACAAACAAATATATCAAATAAAAGACATCTGGATAGATAAAGAGACCATTTTATTTAATTTTTATTCATAGAATGTATACAACATTCAATCCAATTGGATCTAGGGCATACACTAACAGTAATTCTAACATTATCATGATAACAATATCCTAAATTTGTTAGGATAATTTGTTATCAACTAGATATAGTTGAATGGTTAGGTGGTTGAAACAAAATCCTTCTTTTTATGGAACCACACAACCTCCTTTTTATGTATAAAAAGGAGAGAGACACATCCTTCGAAAGGATGTCCCTCTCTTTCTCTTGATTGATCAAGATTTGATCTTGATAAAGAAATTTTTCTTGATTTGGGAAATCAATTGAAAAAGAAAAGAGGTGCTAGCATCCCTCGCAAGAAGGTTATCATCCAATCCTGAAAGACATCATCCAAAGATCTTTGCGTGAATCACCACTAGAGGCCAGACACGTGGACGGCTAGTGGTAATCATTTATCGGCTTCATCAAGCTTGATCCCCAATAAAGAACACAATATTATCTATTATTTAATAATGTATTATTTCTTGTTAACTGAATATGTTCCTGAGGATCATGGGCTTTGAGAATTAAATTGTATTTCTTTTTATTTCCACTACATGATATATAAATTTGATTCATATAAAATATACATAATTTTCATCAGTAGTATAAAAGCCAGTTGACCTGTACGGTTAGGCAGAGCATCAATGGGAACTCTCACTGGTGATCGTGTCATCAAAAATAGGCTCTCCACCCATTGGTGTCGGTGAACCGGTTGATCTGATCACTGGCTGGTCTGATAGGTACCATTGTCGAATGACATAGGTCATTGGGTATAGGCCTAGGGCCCATGACCATGCAATAATGGAGGCTTAGGACCAAAGCTTATTAGGAAAAAGGGTTTTCCAAAAGTGGTATCAGAGTCAGTTGACCTGTATAGTCAGGCAGAGCATCAATGGAAACTCTTACTAGTGACCATATCACCGAAGCCAGACTCTTCATCCATTGGTGTCGATGGATCGGCCTATCCAGTCATCGATTGGTCTGATAGGTACCATTATCTGGTGACATGGATCGCTGGGCATGAGACCCAGGGCCCTTGACCGTACGACAATGGAGGCTTAGGGCCAAAGCTTGTTAGGGAAAAGGATTTCCCATCAGTGGTATGAAAGCCACCTTAGGCTTCAAATTCAATTAATTTGATAGATTACCTGAGTTCTAATTTTATATACATAGATCTAAATTTTATACACGATGTAAAATATAAATCTTGCCATATGATAAAGATTAAATATCTAATAATTTTATTATATGATAATAAACTTAAATTATTTAGATTTGATCATGTTAAAAAATTAAAAAATTATGATTTATGTGTGATATAATCATAAAGGCTGAAATTTAACATATCATGTTTAGAATTTAATTTTGACATGATAAATAACATGATTAAAATCTAAAATAATTATATTGATGAAGATTAAATATTTAATAAGTTTATTATATGATAATAAATATGAATTTTTAGATTTGATTATGTTAAAAATTTAAATTATGATTTATGTGTGACATAATCATAAAGGCTGAAATTTAACATATCATGTTTAGAATTTAATTTTGACATGATAAATAATGTGATTAAAATCTAAAATAATTATATTGATAAATATTAAATATTTATTAAGTTTATTATATTAAAATAAATAAATTATTTAGATTTGATCATGTTAAAAATTAAAAACTATGATTTATGTGTGACATAATCATAAAGGCTAAATTTAACATATCATATTTAGAATTTAATTTTGATATGATAAATGGCGTGATTAAAATCTAAAATAATTATATCATGATAACATAATAATCAATATTAAAATTAAAATTTTAAATTTTGAAATGTTATCGTGATCATAGTTGTTAGGGATGTTATGATAGAGATCAATTAGATTTTCATGTAATGAAAATAAATTTATCATAACAGATAATGATAAGATAAGTATTTAAAATAAATTATTAAAATATTTGACACTTATCATAAATTCCTAATGATCACTATCTCATCTTATCATAATGTATAATAGATGATAAGTTTTAGGAAAAATTAGATTTAACCATATCATTATTTGACCCTATGATCCCATAATTGGTCTAATCAATTGGGCTTAACTATATTGGTGTCTAGAAAAGTGAGAACATGATTTTTAATTACTTCATTCGCTGCCTAGGAAAACCCATTCAATGAAATCGAAGGGTATGCTAAATAGGACCCCATTGATCAGCTGATTTGGCCATTGTTAAGGAAAGCTCTTAATTGATTAGATCAATAGGGTTAATCAGGATGGTAGCAATTGATTTGGTCACATTATTAGGGTTCCTAAATTAGATAGTGATCAGGATCCTAATTTGATTAGGAGTCCCAATCATACGATTAGATCTTATGAAATTTAGGTTAATTAAAATTAATATAAAATTCACATATAGGATATGTAACCTAGCATGATACAAATATTGTACATGCATATGGGACCTAAATGCGTAAAATCCCTCCATGAATATTAAGTCCTTATGCCTTCCATTGTTCACATTATACAAATCATTAGGTCATGTGATTTGTTGTTCCAAAGCCAAAGTCAAGTGTACCTATGAGAAGTTGATTGGGGAACAATGGGTTGACTTAACTAGATTAGTTGATATAATTGGCCAAAGTCAGGGTCAGTCTAATCTAGAGGCAAAGTTTAGGATGATCACATATGGATGTGATTGACAAGGCAATGTCCCCTAAATAATCTAGGAGTCATATTTGATGTGATTGATGAAAATCTACCTAAATTGGCATACTAAGATTTGTTATGCCAAAGCCAAGGTCAAGGTAAGACAATTTGAGGGTCCTAGCCTACTAAAAAATTATTTGATAATTTTTTAAGATTAATAGAGAGGGCTAGTAAGCTCCATAAAATAGTGAAAGTAATTGATTTAATTAAAAAAATTAAAATTACCATATTAAATCAATGATTTGCATTCATAATGATTGATTTATTCTATTTTCTATACAGTTGTAAGAGACACCCATGAGTATGAACATTAACCTTAGAGGTAACAAAGAGTCCAACAAGCAAACCAGACCAAATTTTTCTAATTGGCTAAAGAATGTAGCCAAGAAAAAATATCACTTCTGTGGCAAGGATGGGCACTGGAAGCATAACTGTAGGGCTTATTGGGCCAGCCTGAAAGATAAGAAGCATAGGAATGCTTCTACATCATGTGCGTATATAATTAAGATGTTTTCTTCCATTACTTCTTATTCCACTTGGGTATTGGATACTGGTTGTGGGTCTCATATTTGTATTAATATAGAGATGATAAGAAATAGTAGAAGATTGGAGAAAGATGAAGTGATCCTACAAATAAGAAATAGAGCAAAGGTTGTTGCATTAGCTATAGGAATTTATTCTTTATATTTGCCCATAGGGCTTGTAATTGAACTTAGTAATTGTTACTATGTTTCAAACATAACAAAGAATATTATATTCATTTCATGTTTAGTAATGGATGGGTATTTATTTGAAATTAAAAATAAAGGTATTTCTATTTTTTGAAATAAAATGTTGTTTGGTTCTGCTGAATTGTTCAACAGAATTTATGTTCTTAATCTTTAAGTCCCTATTCTCAATATTGAATCAAAAAGATTAAAATCAAATAATTCTAGGGACTCATACCTATGGCATTATCGTCTAGGCCATGTAAATAAAAAGCATTTAACCAAGTTACATAATGATGGATACTTGGGCTCATTCGATTGGGAATCATTTGAGGAATGCGAATCATGCTTACTTAGCAAGATGACCAAGTCACCTTTTACTAGAAAAGACAATTGAGCAATTGAATGTTTGGGTTTAGTACATATAGATGTATGTGGACCCATCAACATTCAAACCATAGTAGGTTTTTCTTATTTATCACATTTATAGATGTCCATAGTAGATATGGTTATGTGTATCTGATGAAGTACAAATATGAAGCCTTTGAAAAGTTCAAAGAATTCAGATGTAAAGTAAAAAAATAAACTGGTAAGAGTATTAAGATACTTCGATCAGATCAAAATGGTGAATACTTGAGCCATGAGTTCGTAGATTATTTGAAAGAGAATGTGATTCTTCCTTAATGGACTCCTCCTGGTACACCACAGCATAATGATGTGTCTAATGTGTCAGAAAGGAGAAATCATACACTATTAGATATGGTATGTTTAATGATGAGCCTTGCAGATCTTCCAAAAATATTTTGAGGTTATATGCTAGATATTACAGAATATACCCTAATCTGAGTTCCATCTAAATCGGTCAACTCACTCCATATGAGATATGGTGTGGAAAGAAACCATCCCTTAATTATTTAAGGGTTTGGGGCTATTATGCTTATGTGAAGCGTAATGAATCAGACAAGTTTGAAGATAGATCTGATAATGCAATTTTATGGGATATTTAAAACAAACAAAAGGATATTACTTCTACCACCCACTTGAAAAAAAGGTGTTTGTTTCAAGACATGCCACATTTCTAGAGAATAAGATTCTCACAATGGGTAGTGGGAGTAAGATTGAACTTAGTGAAGCTCAAGAACCATAAATTAATAAAGATCCATTAGATGGAATGAAGCATATGTCGAATACAGTGGGAGTTGAGCAGGAGACTCAATCCACATTCTGGAAGATATTGCATGAAAAGAAATAGGTAGCTCCAAGTACACACCAACTACGTAGATCTAGTAGGACAATTCACATCCCTAAGAGATATGCATTTCTTATAGAGGATGATGAGCCTAACAACTACAAGGAGGCAATGTCTGACATTAACTCTAAGAGATGGCTTGAGGCTATAAAATCTGAAATGGACTCCATGTATGACAACCAGATATGAACCTTGGTTGATCCACCTGAAGGGATAAAGCCCATTGGATGCAAATGAGTTTTCAAGAAGAAGACTGACATGGATGGTAATGTGATTACCTATAAGGCAAGACTAGTTGCAAAAGGTTACAAACAAAGATAAGGCGTTGACCTTGATGAAACCTTTTCACCTATAGCCATGCATAAGTCCATAAGGATTTTGCTTGTAATAGCAATATATTTTGACTATGAGATCTGGCAGATGGATGTTAAGACTGCCTTCCTAAATAAAAATTAGAGAAGAATGTATATATGACACAACCAGAGGATTTTGAATCCATAGATCCTAAGAAAGTGTGCAAGCTACAAAGGTCTATTTATGGACTTAAGCAAGCCTTTAGAAGTTGGAACATCCAATTTGATGTTACAATCAAAGAGTTTGATTTCATAAAAAATGAGGATGATCCATGTGTATACAAGAAGGTTAGTGGGAGTGATATTGTTTTCTTGATATAATATGTGAATGATATTATTAATAGGAAACAATGTATCCTTCCTTAAAGAAGTGAAGGATTGTTGTCAGGTAAATTCTCCATGAAGGATTTGGGAGAAGCAGCCTATATACTAGGTATAAAGATCTATAGAGATAGATCTAGAAGGTTGCTTGAATTGACCTAATCCACGTACATAGATAAGATGCTAAAGCAGTTTAGCATGGAGGAATCCAAGAAGGGATTCCTGCTAATGTCACATGGGGTACATCTCTCCAAGGACATGAGTCCTAAGATCCAAGAGAAAAGAGAGTACATGGATAGGATACCATACGCATCAGCAATTGGATCCATTATGTATGCAATGCTATGTATGAGGCCTGATGTTTCTTATGTCTTGAGTATCACAAGTAGATATCAAGCAAACCCTGGTGAGAAACATTGGATGGTAGTCAAGAATATCCTTAAGTACTTGCAAAGAACTAAGGATATGTTATTGGTTTATGGAGGACCCGACCTTATAGTTCGGGGTTACACGGATTCTAGTCTTTAGTCTGATACAGATGATTATAAATCAAACCGGGCTATGTGTTCATACTTAATGGTGATGCAGTTAGCTAGAAGAGTTTCAAGCAGGAGATGACCGCCGACTCTAAGACTGAAGCTGAGTACATTGCAGCACTAGATGCAGCTAAAGAAGCAGTTTAGATCAAAAAGTTTATCACTAAACTTGGAGTGGTTTCAAGCATTGTTAATTTAATATTCTTGTATTGTGATAATAATGGAGCTATTGCACAAGCCAAGGAGCTAAAGTCCCATCAGAGGTCCAAACATGTACTTAGAAGATATCATGTAATTAGAGAAATCATTCAATGAAATGATATAAAAATAGAATGAGTTCCCATGGATGATAATATTGTCGATTCGTTCACTAAAGTCCTGCCATAGCAGAAGCATGATAGTTATGCTGAGTCACTTGGTATTAGATACATGTGTGATTGGCTCTAGTGCAAGTGGAAGATTATTAGTGTATGCCCTAGATTCAATTGGATTAGATGCTAGTTTGTACATATTTCTTTATGAATACAAATCAAATTTATTGGTTTTTTATCTATCTGGATGTAATTTATTTATATATTAGATATATTTTACCTGTGAGATAAAGTCTAAAAAAATATGAACTGTGCATATGGAATTTGTAATAGAGATTACAAATTATGAAATCCAAAATTGCTTATTATGGTTTGATTCTTTAAATTTCTCTAGTCGATGCTAGATAGGACTAGGCACTGTCGAATGCTGATGAGACTAGTACACATTACATATCTTTACCCTTGTGGTGAGTAGCTGATCTCACAAGCTGAAGTATGGAGATACTAGGATAGGTGTGTGGATGTTCGTTATTGTAACCATGCATTGGATGACCCACACATAGATCCCATATGGATATTCTATATAGTGTCGATGGTTGATCTCTGATGATGGTGGTGCGAGTGATCCTTTGACTTGAGATCTTCATTATACCTCATATGTGGAATGTCATGCTTTGACGATATGCAAATATCGCTCTAGCCATGGCTAGTAAATATGGTATCGATTGGGTATGACATGAAGCACATGAAGGTGGTGTTTGATCAAGATAGGATTCGTCTCCCTTAATAGAAATGATTATATCCTATGGCCACTTGATGGATTAAATTGACTGTTAAATCCTTACAAGGTTTAGTTGGAATTTGAAATGGTTACGAAGTTCTAATTCATATGAGTCAATTTTTTTGAGAACAAGTAAATAAAGATAAATTACATGGTTGACACATTTCATACCACTGATTGATCTGGGATATGTGCTGAAGGGATTGAATCGTACGGTAATCATTTATGGACAGGTGTTGATGACCATGTCAATAAAACCATTAACCCCTGGATGATCATGATGCTTTGCTAGAGGTCGCTCATGATCTATAATCATGAATTCTTTGATTTGATCAAGGGATTGATTTGATCAAAGAATTAACTTGGATAAAGTGTTGATCAAGTCATCCTTAGGGTCAATATTAGGGACATGATTATTGCCAACGTGTCAAGGGATCTAATGGGTCACACGCATTAAGAAGATTTTGGATGAAGTTAAAATAAAAATTAAGTTAAACTTAATTTAGATTAGATGACCAAATTAATTATGATTGGGTTTGACTCAATCTTAATGAGAGAATATGAAATTGATGAATATGATTCATCATAGAGGAAAGAATTTTATGTTCAAAGGAGAGACCTTTTGTACATGTGATGTACATATAAAATTTATTAATTGGATAGTCTATTAGGCTTGATCCATGTGATGGATGGCTTAGATTAATTGAGATTAATAATGTGGTATTTAATTGGGTCCATATGATGGCATATTTGATTCATGAAAACCCAATTGAGCCGAGGACTGAGATCGTGCCACATGGAGGATGGATCCATGCCCATGTGATGGAG
Organism: Calamus simplicifolius; assembly: GCA_900491605.1. Taxonomy (NCBI): domain Eukaryota; kingdom Viridiplantae; phylum Streptophyta; class Magnoliopsida; order Arecales; family Arecaceae; genus Calamus; species Calamus simplicifolius. Next base: position 432,767 of record UESW01004492.1, read on the forward strand.
ATGACCCATCTCCATGTCATGAAGGAGGGAACGACATTATCATGAAGCCAAATATAAGGTTGAAATGTTGGTTTCATGGAATAACTAATTTTTTATTTTTTAGGGATGCTGTTTGGTTGTTGTAATCCTAACATTATCATGATAACAAATATCTTAAATTTGTTAGGATAATTTGTTATAACAAATATCCTAAATTTTTTAGGATAATTTGTTATCAACTTGATATGGTGGAATGGTTAAGTGGTTGAAACAAAATCCTTCTTTTTATGGAACCATACAACCTCCTTTTCATGTATAAAAAGGCGAGAGACACCCCCTTCAAAAGGACATCACTCTCTCTCTTGATTGATCAAGATTTGATCTCAATCAAGAATTTTTTCTAGATTTGAAAAATTAATTAAAAAAAAAAGGAGCTAGCACCCCTCGCAAGAAGGTTATCATCCAATCCTGAAAGGACATCATCCAAAGATCTTCGCGTGGATCACCGTTAGAGGCCTGACGCATGGACGGCTAGTGGTAAATTATTTACGGGCTTCATCAGGCTTCATCCCCTATAAAGAACATAGGTATGATCTATTATTTAATCATATATTATTTCTTGTTAACTGAATCTATTTTCTGAGGATTTTGGGCTTTGAAAATTAAATTCATATTTATTTTTATCTTTCGCTATGTGATATATGAATTTGATTCATATAAAATATACGTAATTCCCATCAGATCTTGATAATGCCCTTAATAATTTTTGATGTTGATAATTATTATTTGGACATGATTAATTTACCAATATTTGGATAAGACGGTTTTATTGTTTATTATCACTTGCATTCTTGATATTATGTGCAGTTCCTTTGTGGTGATAAATCATGTTACATGTAGGTGTATTGGTGGGATTTTAACTCATGCCATTCCTTTTATATACACTTTCCTTTTTTTAAAAGCCAAAAGATGCATTAGGATTCAAGAGTACAATGTGATTGGAGTGAGAAGTAAGAAAAATCAGATGCTTTAGACTTTTGTCACTAGTATATTTGTCATAAGATTTGCCAATTAATTATAATTGCAGTAAATTTACAGAATGTTTAATGTTTAACTAAATTTGATATTTCTATTGAATGAAAAATGATAAAGTTTACTCCTTGCATAATTTTTTGGTTTACACATGAGGGTTATGCGGCCATGTCCGTTGTCTACCCTAGATGATGCCTTGGAAGCATGACAAACCTAAGCGTCCTTCTTCCTATATATTAGCTTCGTTGGTTAACCGTTTTAGCATATCAATTTGGCGTGTGAAGCTTGGCATAGCTGTTGACATTCTGAGACCGTTGCTTTAGGTTATAAAGCCTCCAACAATTCATTTGATGTGTCGAAATTATTGAACGAGACTTTTGTCCAGTGCATTCAGTGCTTATGTGCTTATGTGTAACCTTGAAAATTAGTGAACTAGTTGGCATAACTCTCAAGTCTCACCCCACTTCTTTTCTCTAGATGTTGGATGGATTATGATTGTAGACAAACTGGTATACTCCCTGTTCGACCTACATAAGCTAGCTATATGGCCTTGATAATTGATTCCTTGATACAAATATACTTCTTATATGGCAGGTTAATCTACACCAATATGCTCTTTTGAACGGGAAAGGGGCTTTCTGTCAATAATGAGGAAGTTAGGACTAATCAACAATGTCAATAATATAATTAATAAGTCTAGGAAATATCATTTGATGACATTTGGGAATTGAATCTTCATCTAGTTGGCAACTGGAATGTATTTTGGCAACTAGCTTTAGTTCAGCTAGCTGATATCCATTCCACTTGGGAGGGGCCTATGATTCTAATAACCTTATGGTGGCTTCTTGATCCATTTCTCAGAAGAAAGAAATTTAAGCACCAAGTTTGATGTAGAAAATGAAATTTATTAGGAATATTTCCTAAATATCATACCTTTCCTAGTTATACCTTGTAGTGAAATATATTAAAAGCTCATCCAGGTAATTATGTGGACCAATAAGCTATAAACCTCATATATGAAAGGGGATAAATATTTGGTTGCTTGTAATTTTAACTGCATACCATAAAAATTACCATTGCGACTTAAATTGAAGCAGTAGAAATTGACCTTTTTTTATTTAATTGATAATTATAATGCAATTGCAGTTATTTACCTTCTCAATTCATTTTGTCACATGGTAGAATTGACCATTAATTAACTGGATTGATTTTCATTGTGAGACTAGTGGTTTTGACTAATCCGCATATAATGTCATACTATATGCATAGGCTTTCACTTTTGACCACCTTTATCAATCCTTGAGATTGTAATGTCAAACACGTAAGGCTTTATTTATTTAATTTTTTTTTTTTTTTGGCAAAGGTCACATGTTATTTTGTATAAATATTAAAAAATATTGAGTCCTTTGTTTAGGTACTCTTAGATTTCTTCTACTAGGGTTTCTATGAAATCATTAAAGTACGGCTGCGTGCGGATGGATGAACCTTGATGATAATCCACGTGTTTATTATGTTCTAAATAACTTTAAAAAATATTTAAATAAAAAATAAATTAATTAATTCATATCTAAGTCTTAGATCAAAGCAAATTATTTGCTCCTTTTTTAAAATAAAAAAAATGTTTGTTTTAATTTCTGAAAACACTTGAAATTTTTATTCCAAGAATCTATGACATTCGCATGCATGGTGTGAATTGTGTATCCCCATATCTCGCCATTTGTTTTAATTTCGTGACGTAACTAAATTATTTAATTATGCCTCAAAAATCTTAAAACATATTTCCTTTTTTTTCTTTTCTTTTATTTTGTCTTTGGGTGGGTTGGGCGTGGGGGTGGGGAGTATCGAAAGCCAAATTAAACACTCCTCGTCCGCCAACCACACCACTCTCATGTACACGACGGTCCCAACTTCGTGCCAAGTTGCCACGCGATTGGTCTCTTGGTAAGCATGCACGATCTGATTGCTTTAAAGGCGTGCTTGAAGCTGCCGAAAATCCGGACTAAAGTTTGGCGTCGTTGGAGAGAAGCGCTCGCGTTGAGCAACGGTTGCGGACTGCATGAGCTCGTCACTTTCATCTCTAGTGCGGTGGCTCTGAGCCTCTCTCTCTCTAGATTTTCGAGTTTCAGCTGCTAAAAGATCAGGTGGAGTAGATAAGACGTCGTTTTAGTAATGAGTGACGAGCCACCACCCATCGTATAAAGTTAGAATCTGACTTCAGTGCTAGCCCACGTCATCGGATATCTGCTAGTATTTGCTACCGGCACATGGATTTCATGTCTTTCATTTGGTTTGCTAGTTTGGTGTGACTGCTCAAAAAGACATTCAGTTGGTTGGTTCGAGTGCTAGCTGTTTGTCATTGCTAAAGTTTAGCTTGAGGACCACAAATCCATTATTATATTATATGAAGAATCTAAATCTTAATCTATATAAAGATACAAGAGATACAAGAGTATCTCTTGTATATGGCATAAATTTTTCAATATATGACAAATTCTAATGACATTTTTTTTCATAGTGAATAAAATATATGGCATATTTTATATATATTCTTGTATATGAAGAATGTAAATACATAATATATTTTGTAGTGAGAAGAATATGAATTATAGTTCGATCACGTTAACTATTGTAAATTTCTTATCATATGTAGTATAATTTTCAATATAATTCACAGTCTTATTGAGAGATTCGGTTGGGTGTAAGAGGATATAGGGTTTTGTCAGAGAATTCTATAAATTTTAATTTTTTAAATATTCTTTTATTTTGTTAGATGTAGGTCGATCTAATTGAATTATCATAAATCTTTTTTCAGTGTTCTTCTAATTTTCTTTTTCAATCTTTTCATTAACTTCTTCTTTCATGAGTACAATAAATGGTATCATAGGCTAGGTTGCCTAAACCTAAGGCTTCACGAAGCGATCCCAGTTCTGAGGCCGCACAAATATAAGGTAGTATAGATCTTGGAGTATTAGCACAAATTTCGTCGCACTTCAGGTCGTCTTCTTGTGCGTTGGGGTAATAGCGTAGCCTGCGAGCCCACTCTGTTGAAGCCAGGAGGCTTATCAAAGGCTAAACTTTAGCAATGATGGATTAGAGCTGTGTTAATGCAATCAGGCACATACAGCAAAAGAAATGCAATATCAAATTTTAAAAAAACAAATAAATTTTAAATCTTATTTAAAATTTATTTTTTATTACTTGCATAATTTAGATTAGATCTAATATTTTGATAAATTTAACATTTAAATCTTACCTGATTATGTTGATCTCTTTAACTGGATCACAAATCCTGATGGATCTTTGGGTCTCGTACTATAGCCATTCACGCGTTTGGCCTCTACAAATATCCATGTGGGACTAATATTCCTCCAGAGTTGTTGGATCACCGAGTGCTAGCTTCTTGTAAATCTCCTTCGGTGAAGATGGTGCAACAAATCATTTGCTTAATTGCCAAGAAGACTCATAGCCACATTCTTTATGGAGTAAACTCTTTGCACCTTGATATACTTATCCTCAAGCTATTTACGTATAATATAAAACTGCCTCTCTTCACCCCCTCAGGTGGCATAGGGTTTGTTGGCTGAGTTAGCATGTTTCTCAGAGAGGCAGCTTGATCAGCTCAGGGCCTTATTGACTGAGCATAATTCAGAGATGAGAAATGAGATGAGGCAGCTCTCTACTAAGCTTGACATGATTGCATCTTCATTGGACAGATCTGTCGATACCCTATCATCTGGGCTTCACAAGATTTTTGAAAGGCTGGAAGGGATCGCAGATAGATCTAGAGCTTACCTTGATGCCACTGGACAACTAAGAAGGGATATAGATTTTGTTGTTACTCAGATTGAGGATTATCTTGAAGGCTTTAAGAAATCACAGAAAGATGAGATTATGGAGTTAATAGGTCATCTGAAAAGAATTGTCTACAAACATACTTGATTGACCTTCTACTTCCTATATTAATGCCTATCCAAGCCAACTCAAGTCAAATCCCAATTAGCCTTTAAGTTCTTGTCAAATTAAAATTTAGCTTTTGTGATATTTTGATAGCTTGTACTTAGGACACTTACTGTTTTAGATCTTAATACATGATGTAATGAATGTTTTAATATAATGAAATATTGTTTGAATGTTTGATACAATGATGGTTGTTATGAATGAAAGCCTTAAGATATTTACTTTTTTATATCTATTCTTCAATTTGTATGTATCTGAATATCTCTTTAAAATTCTTTATACAATTATTTTTACCTTTTTGTTGATAACAAAAAAGGGGGAGAAAAGAAGAATTGTATATGCATAAGGGAGAAAATGAATGAGAGAGAGAGAATGAGAATTTAAATACATTTAATCTAAACAAAATATGCATAGAAAAAGGGGGAGTTACAATATGCAGGGGGAGCATAATTTTTATTTGATACAGTTCATGTTAATCATTATTGATCAATTTTACTTATTTTGAAACTATGGCTTATTCCTTAAATTGAACAAATTTAAAGTCTTGATAAGGTTTACAATGTTTATGAATTCTAATGCATATACTCAAAGTTTTTGTCATCATCAAAAAGGGGGAGATTGTTGACACACTTATTAATTTTGATGATACAAAAAACTATTTGAGTATAACTCATGAAATTACTAATAATTTTGATTAAATGTTTCAGTTTATAACTTGTTTAAATGATCAAAATCTCGAGAGAAATCAAGTTTGGAACTCAATTCTAATGTCAAGGTAAGATTGCAGACATTAGAATCGACACCTAGAATCACAGAGTCGACTTCAAAAAATGGCAAGGATTAGAGTCGATATCTGGAACCTGCAGAGTCGACTCCAGCAGAAAAATAGAAAGATGGTTTTTTCGGGTCTCAAATTAGAGTCAACACCTGAGAAGTTAGAGTCGACTCCAAAAGCAAAATGTGTCGACCCCAAAAGTTAGAGCAGACTCCAAATCGGGCTGTTTGGGGATTTCAAGTTAGAGTCGACCCCAGAAAAGTCAGAGCCGACTCCAGATTGTCAGAATGACTTTCAGATGTGTCAAACGTCTCTAAACCTTCTTTTTATTTTAAATCTCAACAGCTATTACCATATTTGTTTCTAACTTTTCTTCCATTTTGATTCTAACAGATAGTTTTCATCTATTCTTAGTATTGAAGGATCTATAAAAGCATGATGGATGTGACCGTTTAAAAGTAGAGAAAAATAAGAAAAATAGAGAAGAAAAAGAAGAGAAAAATAAGAAAAATAGAGAAAAAAAAAGAAGAGAAAAATCCGAGAGAAAATCAGAGGAAAAATCAAAAGGAAAAATCGTACTGATTCTCTGAAAGAAAAGAGAGAAATCCCTAGTCTTCATACTTTCATTTTGAGGAGCTTTCTAAGTTTGAAGAAGCAAACGAGCAAGCCCTAGTTCTTGTTCTTCATCTGTTCTTCCGAGCTTCAAGAGAATACTCAAGGAAGATCCATTCAAAAGCAAGAAAGAGGAGAAGAATTAAGCCATAGAGATCTACAAATCAGGCTTTTATTTCTATCTCTTTGGTTGAATAGTTAAATTATCTTATTTCCTCATTTAAGGAGCAGTTATTGTATCAAACATTCTTGTTCTTCTTGTGAACTGAGTCAATCAGGTGATTGAATCAGTTAAGGCAGTTTGCCTTGTGCAAGCAGTTGCTTGTGTGTAAGGTTTTGTGCAGGTGAACCTTGAAAACTAGCTGGTTCATTGTGCGCTAAAAAACAATAAGTTTGAGTTGTGATCTTGTGAAACAACTCTGCTGTAATCAAGGTTGATTATAGTGTGGACCCAAGAGGTACTTGGGAGTGGACGTAGGTGTAGGTACACCGAACCACTATAAAATTTCTGTGTTTGCAGTGCTTGACTTTTATCTCTTCCTTTTCATCTCCTCATTGCATATTCTGTCTTAATTGTTGCATATCTGTGATTTATTTTAAGTTGGGGGTTTTACTTCAAAAGTATTTAAAATTTTTAAATGACCCAATTCACCCCCCTCTTGGGTTGCTATCTGGGACAACAATTAGTATAAGAGCCAGTGCTCATTTTTTCTTGATCTAACAATCAAAGTTAAAGATCCAAATGGCTGCTCAAGTTGGCTCAACCTTTTCTGAAGGACAATCTACGAATCGTCCTCCTTTATTTAATGGTTCTAATTATTCTTATTGGAATGATAGAATGAAAATCTTCATTCAAGCACTTGACTATGATCTATGGAGTATTATAGTCAATGGACCTCACACACCCACTATAAGACTTAATGGCATGGAAATTTCTAAACCAAAACGGAATGGGATGAACATGATAAGAAATTGGCACAACTAAATGCCAAGGCTATGAATGTTTTGTACTGTTCTTTAGATGCAAATGAATTTAATCGTATATCTGTTTGCATATCTGCTAAAGAAATTTGGAATAAATTAGAGGTTGCCCATGAGGGAACCAATCAGGTAAAGGATCTAGATTAACATGCTTGTTCATAAATATGAATTGTTCAAAATGGATGCATGTGAATCTATTTCTGATATGTTTACAAGATTTACTGACATTGTTAATGGTTTAAAAAGTCTTGGTAAATCTTATGATAACTCTGATCTTGTGAGAAAGGTGTTGCGTTCTTTGCCTAGGACATGGGAAGCTAAAGTCACTGCAATACAAGAGGCAAAAGATCTGAGCACTTTACCTCTAGAAGAACTTTTGGGATCCTTGATGACTCATGAGCTTCAAGTCAAGCAACATGTTAATGAGATGAGTCAAAGAAGAAAAGGACTATGGCTCTCAAAATTTCAAAATGTAAGGAAGAATCTGATGAATCTGAAGATGACAGTGATGATGAGGAATGGCACTCATCACAAGAAATTCAAGAGATTCATGAAGAAGAAAAAATTTGAAAAGAAAAAGCCCTCTGTTATAAAGATGAGGACAAAGGAAAAGAAAAGGAAATAATCTGCTTTGAATGCAAGAAACCAGAACATTTCAAATCTGAATGTCCACAACTCAAAAAGGCCCCCGGAGATTCAAAAAGAAGGCAATAATGGCTACCTGGAGTGATTCGGAAAGCTCAAGTTCCGAAGAAGATGAAAAGGAAGAAATAGCCAATCTCTGCTTTATGGCGGACAATGATGAGGTGAGTCCAAGTTTTCTAGATGATTTTACATTTGAAGAATTGCATAGTGCATTTTATGAACTAATTGATGATTATGCAAATCTAAGCTCAAAAATAAAGATTTGAAGAATCAAATGCAAAATATATCTTTAGAAAATGAAAAGCATATTGTGGAAAATGAATTTCTAAAGAAAGAAAATAAAAATTTAAAAATGAAGTTGATAGGCTTAAACCCATTGTTGACAAATTTACTTTAAGCTCTATCAAACTAAATATGATTTTGGATATCAAAAGGTTGTTTTTGATAAAGCCTGATTAGGATATAATCCACTTAAAAAGCAAAAATCCTTGAAAATATTTTTGTACATGCTAAAAAATCATCAAATATTACTTGTTTTAAATGTGGAAAAAATGACATAAATCTTATATGTGTAAAACTCCACATGATAAAAGAAAGATGATTTGGGTTCCTAAAGGAACAATATTCATTGCTTCTAACCATGAAGGACCCAAGAAAGCTTGGGTACCTAAAATTAAGAGATGAATATTTTGCAGGAGTGTCTTGCAGCCATCGGATTGAAAAGAAAATGGTATCTTGATAGTGGTTGCTCAAGACATATGACGGGTGACAAAGATCAATTCATCACCCTTGAGATGAAAAGAGGTGGAGTAGTTACTTTTGGTGATAATGGTCAAGGCCATATCATGGGCATTGGTAAGATTCAAATTACTCCATCTACCTATGTTGATAATGTATTATATGTTAATGGATTAAAGCATAACTTGATTAGTATTAGCCAGCTGTGTGATAAAGGTTTCAAAGTTTCTTTTGAAGCTTCTATTTGCACAGTTACTAATCCCATTGATAGTAGCATTATTCTTGTTGGAAAACGTTATGGCAATATATACTTAATTGATCTGAATAACTTATCCTCAAGTAATCATTGCTTAGTTGCAGACAATGCTAAAATGAATAAGATTGGATGGCTATGGCATCGTAGATTAGGTCATGCTAGCCACACTTAATTTCAAAATTGCTGAAAATGAATTTAGTTAAAGGTATTCCTAACTTAGATTTTGAAAATAATCGAATCTGTGATGCATGTCAATTTGATAAATAAACAAGAAGTTCTTTCAAATCTAAGAACGTTGTTTCAACTACTAGTCCCCTGGAGCTACTACACATGGACCTCTTTGGACCTACTAGAACCACTAGTCTAGGAGGAAAGAAGTATGGTCTTGTGATAGTAGATGATTACTCTAGATTCACTTGGGTAATTTTTTGGCTCATAAAGATGAGACTTTCTCAATATTCCTGAAATTTTTCAAGAAAGTCACAAATGAGAAAAATACTACCATAGTATCTCTAAGAAGTGATCACGGGACTGAATTTGAAAATCACTTATTTAAAAAATTCTGTTTTGAAAAAGGCATACATCATAATTTTTCTGCACCTAGAACACCTTAGCAAAATGGAGTTGTAGAGAGAAAAAATAGACTCTAGAAGACATGGCCCGTACCATGCTATGTGAAAGCAAACTCCCTAAATATTTTGGGCAGAAGCTATTAACACAGCATGTTACATCCTAAATAGAGCCCTAATTAGACATATCCTTAAGAAAACACCCTATGAACTATGGCATGATAGGAAACCCAACTTAGGCTACTTTCATGCATTTGGTTGTAGATGCTTCATCCATAACAATGGTAAAGATAATCTTGGAAGTTTGACGCTAAATCTGATGAAGGCATTTTCTTAGGATATTCAACCTCTAGTAAAGCTTATAGAGTATTCAATAAGAAGAGTCTAGTTGTAGAAGAATCCATTCATGTAGTCTTTGATGAGTCTTTAGCATCAAGTTGGGAAAGATTGATGATGAGGAAGATACAAGTTTATTTGAAAGTGGTATTGAAAAATTAGATGTATCTTCAGAACATGATCAAGTAGCAAAAGATGAGATTTACCTTTGGCTAATGTTATTGATACTGCTCATAATGATATAGATCTGCCTAGAGATTGGAGATATGCTCATGATCACCCAAGGGATTTGATCATAGGTGACCCATCTCAAGGAGTAAGAACTAGATCATCCATGAGAAATATTAATAATCATCTTGCATTTTTATCTCAAATAGAACCTGAAACCATAGAAGAAGCTGAAAAAGATAGCAATTGGATGTTAGCTATGCAAAAGAGTTAAACCAATTCACTAGGAATAAGGTATGGACCCTGGTAGACAGACCTAGAGACCACCCTATAATAGGAACTAAATGGGTTTTTAGAAATAAATTAGACGAAAATGGCACAGTCATTAGGAATAAAGCTAGGCTAGTTGCAAAAGGATATAATCAGGAAGAAGGAATAGATTTTGATAAAACTTTTGCTCCTGTAGCTAGATTAGAAGCCATTAGACTATTGCTTGCATTTGCATGTCATATGAATTTCAATTTATTTCAAATGGATGTTAAAAGTGTGTTTTTAAATGGTTTTATAAATGAGAAGTCTATGTTGAACAACCTCCTGGTTTTGAAGATCATGAATTTTCAAACCATGTTTTTAAATTACACAAAGCACTTTATGGTTTAAAATAAGCACTTAGAGCTTGGTATAATAGATTGAGTAAATTTTTGATTGAAAATGGATTTACAAGAGGAAATGTTGACAAAACCTTGTTTTTAAAAAGAAAAGAAATGGATCTATTGGTTGTACAGATTTACGTTGATGATATTGTCTTTGGTGCTACTAACAATCGTCTTTGCCAAGAATTCGCTAAGTTAATGCAGGGAGAATTCGAGATGAGTATGATGGGAGAACTTAACTTCTTCCTTGGACTACAAATTAGACAAGAGAAAGCTGGAATTTTTATTAACCAAGCAAAGTACACGAAGAAATACTTAAGAAGTTTGATATGGAATCTACTAAATCTTGGCACGCCAATGAGCCCTTCATGCAAGCTGGACAAAGATGAAGATGGTAAGAAAATAGATCAAAAATTACCGAGGTATGATCGGATCTCTACTTTACCTAACTGCAAGTAGACCTGATATCATGTTTGCTGTTTGTTTATGTGCAAGATATCAATCTGAACCTAAAGAATCATATTTTATTGCTGTTAAAAGAATCTTAGATATTTAAATAGAACTAAAAATGTAGGAATATGGTATTCTAGAGACTCAACACTTAATTTGATTACTTATTCTGACTCTGATTATGCTGGATATAAATTAGATAGAAAAAGTACAAGTGGTGCATGCCAATTTTTAGGAGGTAACTTAATCTCTTGGTTTAGCAAGAAGCAAAATTCGGTTGCTCTATCCACTGCTGAGGCAGAGTATGTTGTAGCTGGAAGTTGCTGTGCTCAAATCCTTTGGATTAAGCGACAACTTGAAGATTATGGCATCACACTTGATAAAATTCCTATTATATGATAATACTAGTGCAATCAATCTAACTAAGAATCCAATTCAACATTCTAGAACTAAACACATAGAAATTAGACATCACTTTACTAGAGAACATGTAGCTAACAATGATATTTGTCTTGATTATGTGAACACTGATGATCAATTGGCTGATATTTTTACCAAACCTTTGAGTGAGGAGAGATTTTGTTATCTTAGAGGAGAATTAGGAGTTTGTGATCCTTTAGAATGATTTTCTGAAACTCTCAAGGACAACTATCTAAATTTGGTAGATTTCTTGAAAATCTTTTACACTTTATAAGGAAATTTATCTAGAAGTTTGAATCATTGATTCTCCAATTATTAAGGAGAAGTTATCTAAATTTTGATGATCAATTTGATTAGTTTCTGACCCTTGAAACTCATTTTCTTTCACTGAAACTATTATGGAGTCGACACCTTCAATTTTGGAGTCGACATCTTTTTCTTTAGTGCTTTCTGTCTGCTCATTAGAGCCGACTCCGACTTCTGTAGAGCCGACTCTAATTCAAGCGCTGACTGATTTTTTGTTTGGAGCCGACACCTCACTTTGCGGGAGTCGACTCTAAGTGAAAAATCGTCACTTTGTTAGGGCAGAGTTGACACATCAAACGACCCAATCCTTTTTCAATCCCTTTCAAATCCTTCTCCAAAGCATTCCAAACTTTTCCAAACTCTTCAAAATCCTTGATTCCAACCTCCATTGACCTCCAATGGCTCCCAAGTGGTGAGGATCTGTGTTTGTGCGGCCGTTCCCACTAGGAGACGTTCTGTTCGAAGAACCGAGAGGCAATCGTCTTCTAGCTCTTCGTCTTCCTCTTCTTCTACTCCGGAGGCTTCTCCATCATCCACCCGCATTGACTTGTTGGCCGGGAATGAAGGTAGATTTTAATCTATTTGAATCGGAAGGTTTTTCTATAGGGAGACAAATAAAAGAAATGGGTTGGGAAAAGATTTGTTCAGCAGATGTTCCGACCTACCCCGCTCTCATGAAGGAATTCTACAGTGATTTATGTAGAGGGGAAGGAGGTCTTGTAAGTTCTGTGCATGAAACCAAAGTGGTGATCACTACAGAGTTACTAGAAAATCTTCTGGAGATACCCACTATTGGTTTGACTGCCTGTCAGCATGATGACAGAGGTGGAGCCCTGTCTAGGATGCTTGGGAGAGAAGTTTTTGAGTTTGAAGAGGTAATGGCAAATCAACTCAACCTGGAACTCAGATTACTTCATAATATTTGGGAGAATCTTGTTTCCTAAGATTGGAAGGTTCGAGTATGTCTCGAGTGAGACGTTCTTCTGATGGATTGTATCATCACTGGTCAACCAGTAAATTTGGTCGGGATGATGATTGGTTATATGGCAGAGGCAGCTACAAAGAAAAGATCTACACTGCCATATGGTATGGTTCTCACACTGGTGTTCAGAAGCCAAGGTGTAAAGATAATGGAGAATGAACTGCAAAGAAATCTCAGATATACTGACTACTATAGTATCTCCACTATTCATAGAATGGGCTTCAGGAAAGTTAATGGCCAGTGGCAAAGAAAAGGACAAGAAGCCAGAGTTGAGGAAGCCAGAGATGAGGATGTCCCTGGACCGTCTACTGCTAGACCATCAACTGCTGGACCATCTGGTGCTGGACCGAGCACTTCTTCACCCCCTCAGGTGGCATCGGGTTTGTTGGCTGAGTCAGCAGGTTTCTCAGAGAGGCAGCTTGATCAGCTCAGGGCCTTATTGACTGAGCATGATTCAGAGATGAGAAATGAGATGAGGCAGCTCTCTACTAAGCTTGACATGATTGCATCTTCATTGGATAGATCTGTGGATACCCTATCATTTGAGCTTCACAAGATTTTTGAAAGGCTGGAAGGGATCGCAGATGGATCTAGAGCTTACCTTGATGCCACTGGACAACTAAGAAGGGATATAGATTTTGTTGTTACTCAGATTGAGGATTGTCTTGAAGGCTTCAAGAAATCATAGAAAGATGAGATTATGGAGTTAATAGGTCATATGAAGAGAATTGTCTACAAACATACTTGATTGACCTTCTACTTCCTATATTAATGCCTATCCAAGCCAACTCAAGTCAAATCCCAATTAGCCTTTAAGTTCCTGTCAAATTAAAATTTAGCTTTTGTGATATTTTGATAGCTTGTACTTAGGACACTTATTGTTTATATCTTAATACATGATGTAATGAATGTTTTGATATAATGAAACACTGTTTGAATGTTTGATACAATGATGGTTGTTATGAATGAAAGCCTTAGGATATTTACTTTTTTATATCTATTATTCAATTTGTCTATATGAATATCTCTTTAAAATTCTTTATACAATTGTTTTTCACCTTTTTGTTGATAACAAAAAAGGGGGAGAAAAGAAGAATTGTATATGCATAAGGGAGAAAATGAATGAGAGAGAGAGAGAATGAGAATTTAAATACATTTAATCTAAAAGAAATATGCATAGAAAAAGGGGGAGTTACAATATGCAGGGGGAGCATAATTTTTATTTGATACAGTTCATGTTAATCATTATTGATCAATTTTACTTATTTTGAAACTATGGCTTATTCCTTAAATTGAACAAATTTAAAGTCTTGATAAGGTTTACAATGTTTATGAATTCTAATGCATATACTCAAAGTTTTTGTCATCATCAAAAAAGGGAGATTGTTGATCCAATTATTAATTTTGATGATACACAAAACTATTTGAGTATAACTCATGAAATTACCAATGATTTTCATTAAATGTTTCAGTTTATAACTTGTTTAAATGATCAAAATTTCGAGAGAAATCAAGTTCGGAACTCAATTCTAATGTCAAGGTAAGATTGCAGACATTAGAGTCGACACCTAGAATCACATAGTCGACTCCGAAAAATGGCACAGATTAGAGTCGACACCTGGAACCTGCAGAGTCGACTCCAGCAGAAAAATAGAAAGATGGTTTTTTCGGGTCTCAAATTAGAGTCGACACCTGAGAAGCTAGAGTTGACTCCAGAAGCAAAATGTGTCGACCCCAGAAAAGTTAGAGCAGACTCCAAATCGGGCTGTTTGGGGATTTCAAGTTAGAGTCGACCCCAGGAAAGTCAGAGCTGACTCCAGATTGTCAGAAACGACTTTCAGATGTGTCAGAACATCTCTAGACCTTCTTTTTATTTTAAATCTCAATGGCTATTACCTTATTTGTTTCTAACTTTTCTTCCATTTTGATTCTAACAGATAGTTTCATCTATTCTTAGTATTGGAAGGATCTATAAAAGCATGATGGATGTGACCGTTTAAAAGTAGAGAAAAAGAAGAGAAAAACAAGAAAAATAGAGAAGAAAAAGAAGAGAAAAATCCGAGAGAAAATCAAAGGAAAAATCAAAAGGAAAAATCGTACTGATTCTCTGAAAGAAAAGAGAGAAATCCCTAGTCTTCACACTTTCATTTTGAGGAGATTTCTAAGTTTGAAGAAGCAAACTAGCAAGCCCTAGTTCATGTTCTTCATCTATTCTTCCGAGCTTCAAGAGAATACTCAAGGAAGATCCATTCAAAAGCAAGAAAGAGGAGAAGAATCAAGCCACAGAGATCTACAAATCAGGCTTTTATTTCTATCTCTTTGGTTGAATAGTTAAATTGTCTTATTTGCTCATTTAAGGGGCAGTTATTGTATCAAACATTCTTGTTCTTCTTGTCAACTGAGTCAATCAGGTGATTGAATCAGTTGAGGCAGTTTGCCTTGTGCAAGCAGTTGCTTGTGTGTAAGGTTTTGTGATGGTGAACCTTGGAAACCAGCTGGGTTCGTTGTGCGCCCGGAAAACAATAAGTTTGAGTTGTGATCTTGTGAAACAACTCTACTGTAATCAAGGTTGATTATAGTGTGGACCCAAGAGGTACTTGGGAGTGGATGTAGGTGTAGGTACACCGAACCACTATAAAATTTCTGTGTTTGCAGTGCTTGACTTTTTATCTCTTCCTCTTCATCTCCTCATTGCATATTCTATCTTAATTGTTGCATATCTATGATTTATTTTAAGTTGGGGGTTTTACTTCAAAAGTATTTAAAATTTTTAAAAGACCCAATTCACCCTCCCTCTTGGGTTGCTATCTGGGACAACAGTCAACATGGGATATCATTCCTAATTAGTAGTATATCATCTACATATAGTACGAGGAAGGTGATAGCACTCCCACTGACCTTCTTTTATACACATGGCTTCTTCTCGTTCTTGATGAAATCAAATGATTTGATCGCATCATTGAATCGAGTATTCCAACTTCAAAAAGCTTGCCTTCATCCATAAATGGACCTTTGCAGCTTGTAGACATGATGATCACTATCACTACATGTGAATGCTCTCGGCTATTACATATATATCTTTCTCAAGATATCCTTTTAAAAAAGTCATCTTCACATCCATCTGCTAGATTTCACAGTCATAAAAAGTAGCAATAGCAAGCATACACTACAAGAAAATACTGAAATAGCAACGCAAATTTAGCGACGCATCTTTGCGTTGCTAAATTGAGATCAAATTGCGATGCCTCCGTGACAACAAAAAAAATAGCGACGCAATAAGCGATGCAATAAACCAGATAATTAAAAAATTAATTTTTAATTTAATGACACAAGTAATGCATCGTAAATTTTTTTTAAAAAAATTAAATTTTATAAAATAAAATTAAAATATAAAAAAATAAAAAATAAAAAATTGCGATGCTACTAGATGCATAAAAAATGAATCGCTACATTGTGATGCAACTAGGTGCGTCGCAATTATTTAAGAAAATTAAATTTTATAAAATATAATTATGAAATAAAAATATTGCGACACAATTCAATGCATCGCAATTATTTTTAAAAAAATTAATTATGTTAAATAGCGATGCAATAGCGACGCAATAAATACAAAAATTAAAAAAAAATTTAATTTAGCGACGCAAGTATTGCGTCACAATTTTTTTAAAAAATAAATTTTATAAAAAAATTAAAAATAAAACATTGCGACGCTACAATGTGCGTCGTAATTTTTTGAAGAAAAATTAATTTTTATTAAAAATAATTATGAAATAAAAATATTGTGACGCAATTCAGTGCATCGTAAATCAGAAAATTAATTTTTATAAAATATAATTATGAAATAAAAGATTGCGATGCAACTCAGTGCGTCGCAATATTTTAAAAATTAATTATGTTAAATAGTGACACAATAGTGATGCATAAACCAAAAATTTAAAAAAATAATTTTTAATTTAGCGATGCAAGTATTGCGTCGTAATTTTTTTTTAAATAAATTTTATAAAAAAATAAAAAATAAAACATTGCGACGCCACAGGGTGAGTCGTAATTTTTGAAGAAAAATTAATTTATATAAAATATAATTATGAAATAAAAATATTGTGATGCAATTCAGTGCGACTCAATTTTTTTTTAAAATTAATTATGTTAAATAGCGACGCATTAGCGATGCAATAAATTAGAAAATTAATTTTTATAAAATATATTATGAAGTAAAAGATTGCGATGCAACTCAGTGCGTCGCAATATTTTAAGAAAATTAATTATGTTAAATAGCGACGCAATAGCGATACATAAACCAAAAAATTAAAAAAATATTTTTTTATTTAGCGACGCAAGTATTGCCTCACAATTTTTTTAAAAAAAACAAATTTTATAAAAAAATTAAAAATAAAACATTGCGACGCCACAAGTTGTGTCGCATGTTTTTGAAAAAAAATTAATTTTTATAAATATAATTATGAAATAAAATATTGCGATGTAATTCACATAATATTTAAAAAAATTAATTATGCTAAATAGCGACGTATTAGCGACGCAGTAAATCAAAAATTAAAAAAAAATTAATTTTTAATTTAGCGATGCAAATAATGTGTCACAATTTTTTTAAAAAAATTAAATTTTATAAAATATAATTAAAAGATAAAAAAATTAAAAATAAACATTGCGATGCAACGAAATGCATCGTAATTATTTTTAAAAAATTAATTTTGGTACATACGTCGGATCAATCATCGTCTATCGGGATCATGGCTTGGATCGATCGCAACCATCGAATCGTCGCCGATCGAATTTATCGCAATGATCCGAGATCGATCATCGCCGATCGGGATCATGGCTTGGATCGATCGCAACCGTCGGATCATCGCCGATCGGATTGATCGCAATGGTCCAAGATCGATCATCACCGATCGGGATCATGGCTTGGATCGATCGCAACCGTCGGATCATCGCCGATCGGATTGATCGCAATGGTCCAAGATCGATCATCGCCGATCGGGATCATGGCTTGGATCGATCACAACCGTCGGATCATCACCGATCGGATGGATCGCAACGGTCAAAGATCGATCATCACCAATCGGGATCATGGCTTGGATCGATTGCAACGTCGGATCATCGCCGATCGGATGGATCACTATGGTCCAAGATCGATCATCGCCGATTGGTATCATGGCTTCGATCCATCGCAATTTTTTTGAAAAAAATTAATTTTTATAAAATATAATTATAAAATAAAAATATTGCGACACAATTCAGTGGGTCGCAAATTTTTTTAAAAAATTTTGAATTTGTCGCAATTTTTAATAATTAATTTGTTAAAATATAATTTGAAATAAAAATATTACGACGCAACTCAGTGCATCACAATTTTTTTTAAAAAATTAATTTTGTTTTATAATTATAAAATAAAAAAATTTACACGGAAACTTGCTGCCAAACTAGCGACACATTAGCGACGCAATTATTTGCATCGTTAATTTTCCCAGAAAATAAAAAAAATTCCCATCGTTCAAATTAGCGATGGATTAACGACAGATGTAGGAGGTTCGGAAGGAGCTTGTAGAGATAAGAGAGCAGATGCGTCAGATACAGGATTTAGTTTGTCTCATGTTGCAGGGTCTATTCCAGCCTCCTCCACAGTTGCCTGTAGATACATGATGTATTTTTTTTCACTACTTGATGTATTTTTTTATTTTTTTGTTTTGTATATGAAAATTTTAAATAATTAATAAAATAACTTTTTATCTATTTTTGAAAATTTTGTAATGATTGTTTTGGTCAATTGTATTAGCAACTACATTGTATTAGGAAGTTTAATTTATATTATTTTATTTTTTTAAATAAAAATTTACTTTAAAAATTAAAAATTAATTTACTTTATTTTTTTAAAAAAAATTAATTAATTAGCGATGCTATTTTCCATCACAATTAATTTAAAAAAATTAAAAATTATTTTATTTTAATTTTTTTAAAAATAAATTAATTAATTAGCGACACAATTGCGATAAGATTTTTCGTCAAAATATTTTTAAAAAATTTATTTTTAAAGTAGCGACGCATTAGTATGCATCGCAATATTGCGATGCATTTAGGGGCATCGCAATTATTTTTAAAAAATTTAAAAATTAATTATTTTATTTTTTTAAAAAAATAAATTAATTAATTAGTGATGCTATTTTCTATTGTAATTTAAAAATATTAAAAATTATTTAATTTTAATTTTTTTTAAAAATAAAATAATTAATTAGCAACGCAATTGCGATGAGATTTTTCATCGTAAATATTTTTAAAAAATTTATTTTTAAAGTAGCGATGCATTTAGGCTGTGTTGCAATATTGCGATGCATTTAGGGGCGTCGCAATATATGGCGACGCATTTAGGGCATCGCAGAGAGTCGCTGTTTAGAGATGCAATTGCGATAAATTGAAATTGCAACGAACATTTTAGCGATGCCTTTATTGCGTCGCTATATCGCTATAGCTTGTTTAGCGATGCATTAGCGACGCATTTTGACGTCGCTATATTTTAATTTTCTTGTAGTGATAGTGCAGATGGACTTTAGCATGGCTATTGGCAAAAGGTATCCTGATAGTCAATACCTTCACGTTGACTATAACTTTGTGCAACAAGCCTTTCCATCTGCACCTATCTTCCTATTATAGATCCATTTACACCCAATGGGTACTATACCCTTAGGTGGATCCACTAGAGTCCAGACTTGATTTGAGTACATGGAGTCGATCTCTGACTTCATCACACTTAACCACTTCTCAGAATCAATGTTCCTTATGGGAGATAGGGATCAATTGATTAATCCTAGAACATATGATGACCAAATCAGATCGATCCTCTACCTTATGAGATTTGGCTTGGTAAGAAGCCAAGTCTTATTTTTTTCAAGATTTGGGGATGTCCTGCCTATGTCAAGAGAAATATGGTGGACAAGTTAGAGGATCGATCTGATTGAGCTCATTTTACAAGATATCCTAGAGAGTCAATGTGATGTGAGCCGATACACCATTTTCTTGGAAGAATAGTTCAGTCAAGATGAAGTAGTGGTAGGGTTGTAAGGCTCAAAGAGAGTTTCTCTGAAGAGTAGCTAACTACAGATCATGGTGAGCCCAGTTCAGAATAAAGATTGCTGTCTATAAAGCATATCCCCATAAAAATAAAGATAGGTCAGTGAAACTCATCATGGACCGAACCATATCTTATAGGGTTATGTTTCTCCTTTCAGACACCCTGTTGAGCTGAGGCATGTGAGGTGGAGTCCATTAAGAGATAATGTTGTGTTCCTTAAGATAACCTAGGAACTTTTCACTAAGGTATTCACCTCCTCGATTTGAATAAAAAATCTTGATGGATTTTTTTGTTTGTTTCTCAACCTCTTGTCTGAATTCTTTGAACTTTTCAAAAGCTTCAGACTTGTGTTTTATTAGAAATACATACCCATACCATGACAAATCATTGGTGAAGGTAATGAAGTAAGACAAACCTTTTCTGGCTTGGACATCGAATGGGCCGCACACATCAGTGTGTACTAGGGTAAGTAACTCAGTGGCCCTTTCCTTATGTCCAACAAAGGGAAGCTTGGTCTTCTTACCCTGAAGACATGACTAATAGACTGGAATTGAGTCTGAGCTCAAGGAGTGAAGGATCCTATCCTTCTCCAATCAGTTAAGTCTATCTTCACTTATATGACCTAGCCTTAGGTGCTAAAGGTATTTATGATTTAAGTTATCTCTAGGACGCTTCTTACTAATGACATTCATTGTATGCTCGTTCAAATCTACTTCAACATCAGCATGCAGATGATAAAGACCGTTAATTAAAAGAGCTTTTGCAACTACTTTATTTTCAAAATAAATAGTATAAAAGTCTTTATTGAATTTAAAGACAAATCCATCCTAGGCTAGCATAGACAAAAATCAAATTCATGCTAGCTCCAAGTACAAATAATAATATTTTAAATCTAGTCCAAATCCTAATGATAATCTCAGAGGGAATATCCCTACAGCAACAACAACAACTCTTGCTCCATTGCCTACGCATAGGATCATATCTCCTTCCCTCAGCTTTCTACTATCCACGAGACCCTATATTGCAGTACATACATGAGCACTTGAATCAGAATCTAAGATCCAACTTGTAGTAGAAGTTACTGTTAAGTTAGACTCAATAACGAGCATACCTTCAAAAGGTCCAGCAACCTTTGCTTTCTTCAGATCAGCCAGGTAGTCAGGATAGTTCCTCTTCTAGTGGCCCACAGCATTACAATGGAAACATTTTTTTTGTCTACTGTAGCCTTCTATTTCGAAGCTTCCTTCTTGGGTTTGTTTTCCTTCTTCTGTTTCTTAGCAGACTTCTTCCTTTTACCTAGAGACTTTATCTTGGATCTGAAAGCTTGCTCAATAGTAAGAATATAACCCCTTGAACTTTTCAAGGTACCCTCAGTAATGATCAGCACATTTAGTAACTTAGGGAAGGTGTAATCCAACTTGTTTATATTGTAGTTCATAAATGAATTGTTCATATGAACTAGGAAGGGAATGAATGATCAAATCCACCTAAAGATCCCTACTGGTAGCCATACCTAGCTTCTCAAGCTATTCTATGTCCTTAATCATTGATGAATAGTGATCATGGACGAATTGCCCATCATGCATTTTAGTGTTAAAGACTCTCGTTGAAACCTCAAATATGTTGTGCGACTTTGCTTACCATACAACCCTTGTAGATGAGTCATAATAGCCTTGGCAGTTGGCATGCCTTCATTCTAGCTTTGCAACTCATTGGATATTGAAGCCAACATAACACAAAACCTTATTGTCCTCATCCTGCCACTTCTCAAGTGTAGTCCTTTGCTTATTGGTAGGACGAGCTATCAAAACTGGTGTTTTCTGGTCTAGGACATGAATAAGCTATTATGAACCAGCCGTTGAAATTTATACCGGTCAGGTGGTTTAACTCTATGGTTCAAGATAAGGGGTTTGATGCAGACATAATAAAATCACTGCAAAGAGTTGAAATTTCTAATTAGATGTTATATATGATCAATAATTTTGTATTTAGGAATTTTTAGATACAAATTAATAGTCTTCCATTATTTACACAGATCTCACACACTTCCTTATGGAGATGTGAGAACCCCTATGCGACTAGGGTTCCTAGTGGGTGTTGCAATCTGATCCAATATATGGCACCTTACCTAATAGTTATTAATAACCTATAATATCATACCAGTGGACAACTCTTGTCCAATACATATCATGTACAATGTAACCCTTAGTCTCTAAGTCATGAGAGCTCATCTAACAGTTATTGCTCACACTTCTTAGTTGAGTTTAACCTACTATTCATGCTAGGCTTAGCCGTCATTAGGACCTTCACCTAACAGTTATTGGGTCTAACCCCAACTAAACTTAGCATCATCTAATGTAAGCATAACTATCATTAGTCCCTCACCTAACAATTATTGGGCCAAACCCCTTCTATACTTACATCAAATGCAACAATGGAAGACCTAAGACTCAATTTAACTTGGGGAGGTTTAGGTTTAGGTCTCAAATTAAATTAGTCAACACATCACATGTCTGACTAATCTGACTCCAGTCAGCCCAACTCTTGCCTAACTTGATCAGGTAGGAGTCAACACATCTTATGACTACTTACCTAGTTAGCATGGGTGAAGCTAGATCAACAAGTAATCTTATCTACTCAAGACCATCCTATAATGGCTAGGTAAGTAAGATCAGTGTGGTCCTATTTAACTTTCCTTTGACACCAATCAAAATTGGGCAGGTAAGTGAATGGAGAAATTAAAACTATCCATCAAGACTTGCCTTAACACCAAAGTAGTATAGTTGAGTAGAATAGACTTCCTATTCAACCGAGCTCAACCGCTGAGCTACAATCGATCATGACATAATCAACTCATGTTGAAGTGAGTTGATTTGACCTTCTAACATTTAAAAATAATTTTGGATCCAATCTGACCTAATAGTTTGCCCAAAATCAATAAGGTTTAACTAATGATTATATTGGGTAACTCTAAACTAGGTCATGTCCTTAGGCCCATTTCACCCATGTTAAATCACATGATATTCAATTTTTAAAACTTCTAACATTTAATTCCATCATGATTTAAATAAATTATGGAAGAAACAATTTCTTTATCAATTTGACTAGGTGTCATAAGATGTTTTGACTAGGTTTCAATTCTGGTAGTTATAGATATAACAGTTATTTGCAATAATTATCAAAAAATAATCTACAACTATAACATGATTTATCACATAAATCAGTCAACAGATTTGAGCATATCATGCATAATCTATCAAACCTAATCTACAACTATAACATAATTTATCACATAAATCATTAAAAAGATCTGATCATATCATGCATAATGTACAACTATAACATGATTTATCATACAAATTATTAAATAGATTTAATCATATCATACATAATCCATCAAACCTAACAAATAACTGTAACATGATTTATCACATAAATCAATAAATAGATTTGATCATATCATGCATAATCCATTAAACCTAATCTATAATTATAACATGATTTATCATATAAATTAATAAATATATCTGATCATATCATGTATAATCCATCAAACCTGCTCTGATACCACTTTAAAGGTGATCAAATTGATAGATTAGGGATGTGTCGATGCAATCAGACATAAACAACAGAAGAATGCAATTTAAAATTTTAAAAATGAGAAAATAAATTTTAAATATTATTTAAAATTTATTTTCTTATTATTTGCATGATTTTGGATCAGTTATAATGTTTTGATAAATTTAACATTTAAATCTTACCTGATTATGATGAACTCTTTAACTAGATCAAAAATCATGATGGATCTTTGGGTTCTATACTAGAGCTATTCACGCATTCGGCCTACATGGGTATCCACGCGGGACTAATATTTCTTCAGAGTGGATAGATCACGAGTCCTAGCTTCTTGTAGATCTCCTCTAGTGAAGACAACGCAGCAAACCCTTTGCTTAATTGCCAAGAAGACTCACAACCTTCTTCCTCTTAGAAACCATTCTTTCACTTTGTTTTCTCTCATCCCATTTTTTTTCAAGGCTGCATCCCCTCCTATTTATAGATGAAAGGAGGAGATTGAGGGGGCGAGCATATGAAGGGATAAGAATGCTTGGGTTGCCCACGCCGCATGCGGAATCCTATTCGTATGCACTAATTACGGGGATCAAATCTTTAAGTCATGGTGATTTAGAAGAGAGAGGCTATGGGAGTTTATTCGCATGCCAGATCCATATGGGCCTTGCATCCCTAGATATTCTTGCTTGCAGGGCATGGGTTTAAACCCCCATTTCAACATATTTTATATTGAATGCTTATTTTATTGGTTTAAGATAAAAAATTTTGAGTGGTTAAGGGGAAAGACTTAAGATTTTTTGCACATAAGTGATCATGGGTTTGAACCCCACAGCCAGCTTATTTTTTTCTATTTTACTGGTTTAGGCCAAAAAACTATTTTTGTCAAAATAAAATTATCCACAAAATATATTTGAGAGAGAAGAGAGTTCCGATGAACCATAACTCATTATGTCAGGCCTAATTGCTAACAATTAGTGATCTGTCTTCAAGGAATTTGATCCAAAACATTAATGGATTAATGTAAGGATCAATGTAAGGAGTTCAGCCCCTATAGCGTGTGACCCCATAAGTTCCAACCTATCTGGTAGTAAGAATAATCCCTAATCAGTATTATGGTTACACTGAAACTCCTTTCAATGGGTCAAAACAGTTTCAACTCTACTCAAACTTGGAATCAATGATCCAATCAATTCCAGTGAGCTTCTTGCTATCCACAAATGATGTCTAGAAACATATAGTGGTAAGGCAGTAGGTTAGAAGAAAGAACACTAAATATAGTTGCTATATAGTATAGTCCTTCTATCAAGAGTTTCGATAGTGTGCTAGGTCAAGGAACTCTTGTGTGCTAGGTCAAGGATAACTCGTCAAACCCTAAGCATCGATCATATGTAATATTTATTTAACTTGAGTTCAACTTGTGATTACTCATAGAAACTCTTTCCATTATCACCTGTCATGGCCACGGATTCATGAACACATTCTATTAAACAACATAAGACTTCTTCCTTTCTATTAGGGCTGATAGATTCCTAACAAATACTTTCTACTCCTATATTAAGATTATTACAGCCAACGTACATATATGTAACAAGGCCCTTGATGCCTAAGAGGAGGTTCAAGGTAATATATAGTTAAACTACAATAACCCTAATATGAGCAGCCAAAGTATCATAAGTAGAGAATAACTTACACTACTATATCTTTGAAAAGTCATCGATGAGTGAGTAGACATCCTATGACTTTTTGTATGGTTACGTTCGGTATCGATGTCTTACATCTACTAGCATTGTCATCCTAGTAACTCATACCACATACAAGAGACTCATATTAAGGCGATCCATGCTCCAATCTGATCGGATCATCATCGTTTCCATGATTGATCAATTGATTGAGAGAATTTTGGGGGTTAATCTATTATGATATATATCTCTAATTTTTAACTCTTTAAGATACATATCATTGACCATCAATCCCATGGACGATATATGACACATCAACATATATAGAAAAAACTATCAAATAAAATTTATTTATTAATGATGATGATGATGTACAAAATAAGTCCTGAATAAAATACAATATGTAAGCCAACAATTGGCTTTCCAAAGAACTCACCTAACATGAAGCTCTCATAAGTAACTCATCTAATGAATGCTTTGTGATATCTCAAACAACATACATAATGATATTCATCATGATTATAAATTGAAAGCTCTCACAAGTAGCTAGCTAGCCAACTCTTTGGTCCATCTAATTTTGATACTCAAAATTTACCCATATAATTTTGTACATTACAAATAAGTCAACCAAAATACTCTTAACTAAAATCCTAAGTGTGTAACCCTTTAGGCTTCCAACCACATTGGCAATAGGTACACTTATAGACTTTACAAGTCTAAATAAATGAAATCCTAATTTTAATTATCCCTAATTAATTCTTTAATTAATCAAGTCAAACTTGTAGATCAAGATTGATATCTAGCAACGTGCCATGACCACTCAAGTGTTAAGATGAAAGATACAACTCAGTCAAAACTTAATAATGCAAGATTAGTTTGTCGATTAATCCTTTCATCGTCCATTATCCGAATTAGACTTAAGGGTACGGAAAAAGTGTTAACCCTTTGTAGCCAAAATCATATGTATGACCATAAGTCATAACAAAATATATACCTGAATTTGAACACTTCAAATTCCAATGCATTGATCAAAGACTTAGTTGTACTCTTATATCATTAGGCCTGATGGAATAATCATATCTATTATATAAATGAGATGAATCCCATATTTGACATATATCAATTTTTGTATACTTCGTATACTACCCAGCAACTATCGTATGAGAGATGCACTAAAAGAACAACAATGAATAGTGCTAAAGTAATACATTCCACACACAAAATAATTGTGATGTCCTTGAGTCTAAGGATTAAAAATATGAGATTAACTATAGACTCATAAATCCATATAGCTTCTCATATGGGTCATGTTCAATCACTTGTTCTCTAACAAGTATCCATGGGTCTGTTTTGGTGTTCCCACACTAGTAGCCTATGAGATCAGCTACCTTCCTTCATAAGGAAGAAACACCACACATGCAAGTCTAATACTTGGATAATTAATGTCTTATCTTAATTATCCTGAACTTGGAATAGTTTAAGAATAACATTAGGTATCTCATATATCAATCTTCATTGATGCCTTTAAGAATTGTTATTGTAAGGACTTTATCTAATTGCCAACTTGCTACAAGTATCAACACACGGAAGATAAATACTATTAATTGTATTAATACAATATTTATAGTGTTACTACAAATCAATCATCCTTGGCCTATAATTCAATCCCAATTGGCTTTTAGGGAATAACACTAACAGTAACTAAAGAGAATACCTCAAAAAACTCTGATGATGCGAGAAGTGAAGCATTCTTAGTCAGTATTGGTAGCTTTAAAAAGGCGTGGATTCTTGACTCCTACTGTTCCTATCATATGAGTCCAAATAGAAGTTGGTTTTCTACCTATTCATCAAAAGTAGGGAAGGTTCTTTTAGGTGATAATAAAACTATAAATATTGTCAAGATTAAAATAATTCATATCAAGATGTTTGATGGCATTGTGAGGTCTCTAGAGGTGTGGCATATTTAATAGCTGATGAAGAATTTGATTTTCTTTAACACACTTGATTATTATAAATATAAGGCTAATAATGGTGTACTAAAAGTCTCTCTAAGGGTGCTCTTAGGGTGATTAAGGAAAGGATAGTGAATGGCTTGTATTAGATGACTGGAAGCACTGTTACTAGTACTACTACAATTTCTTCATCTATAGAGTTATTAGACTTGGATGTCACTTGGTTATAACACATGCAGTTGGGGCATATGAGCGAGAGAGAGATGTTGCAGTTGTTCAAAATAGATCTAGTTGATGGAGTAAAGACTAGTAAGCTGGACTCCTATAAGAATTGCATGGATGGAAAATAGAACAAAATGGAATTTAGTGATAGTACTCATTATTCGAAGAGGATGTTAGGCTCTATTCATTCAAATATTTGGAGACTTGGCTCTTGTGCTCTGGATGAGTGGAAATTGATTTTTTTTTTTTTTATGTTAAGTGATGATTACTCAAGAAAGATCTAGATGTATTTCATGAAATATAAGGATGATATGTTTATCAAGACCAGAGTATCATTGGGAGATCCAGTGTATCGTTGAGGGATTTAAGAGAGGATTCTGTTGGGTGTAAGAGGATCGAGGGTTTCATAAGAGTCCTATAAATTTTCAGATTATATTTTTTATAAAATTCTTCTCATCTTTATTGGGATGAATGTAGATTGATCTAGCTGAATTATCATAAATACCTTGTATGCTATTCCTTTATTCTTCTCTATTTTTCTTCTTGATGACCTTCCTTCTTCTCTATTGCATGAGCCTATTCGAACAGACCTTTTGGTTTGGTCTCAGGTCAAATCACAGTCCAATAGTTCTGCACCAGCCCACTTGTCACCCAAATATATCTACCAATCACTTGTGGCACTTGATACCAAGTATCTTATTTTGTCACACAGTTTTATGGTATATAATAATGGTATATAAGAACTTTCTTCTTATATGACCTAGCTTACTTTCTCCTCATGTTCTTAGTCAACTATTCAGTTGTTATTAGATCACCCTTTTCAAACGTTCGCGAGCATTCGATTACCTTCTCTAGCGAGCCCAGGTTCTTTCGGTAAGCTTCTTGTGATCGGATGCCTGCAAAAAGTTTTAAGGACTAAAAATTTTGGTGAAAACCCTTCGATGCTCAAGTCAGTGCTCAGAGTAATAGTCGTGAGCTTGAGAAAGCTCGGAATAGTGTTTAGGAGTGTTACGAATTAGTTACCTCATTGGGGGTCCCTCTTACCCATTTTATTGACTTTTGAAGTCTGTGAGAATCCTAGTATAACCACCAGGTAGTGCCCCGTCTTATGTGGATAGCTGCAGTTGGCTGTTACGGGGCTTGCCAGACATTATGGGCGATCATTATGGAGCTTGCTGGATATCGTGGGTGACCATTACAGGGCTTGCCAGATATGGTGGATGATCATTACGGAGTTTGCCAGATATCATGGGCCATGCAGGATCGCAAGTGATAGGTGGACCATGTGGTGGTTGCAGCTGGTACTGGACCACATGGGTGCCGAGGCTGACTTTGGGGTTGGTGCTGAGGTCGATGCTGAGGGTTCCAAGTAGAAAAGGCTAAGACCGAGGGGGCCAAGTTCGGAGGAAGGACCACCTTAGAGCTATGGCTGCCTTAGAATCGGGGCCACCTTGAAGCCGAAAGCCGACTGCGACTGGAGGCCACCTAGGAGCTGGGGCTACCTTGGACATGAGAGCCACCTAGGAGCCAATGGTCAACTGTGATGAGCCGACACTAGTGCAATCACCGTTGCCCATGGAGGTTTATTGGCCTCATCAAATGCCTCCCACACTCCTAAGCGTGTGTGACCGCATGCCTTGCATCTGCCAAGCGAAAGGAGTATAGAACTTCTTTATCTTTGCACTTATCTTTTCATGCTTGCTTTGGGATTTGACCCCTTCTAAGTGGGGGAATCTACATCTTTTGATAATTTTTGTATGCCTGGTGTGGGCATGTGACCATGTCTGCATGCTCTCTGAAGCTGTGCATTTTCTTGCTCAAAAAACTTTAAGCAATGTTGGAGGTAGGTTGATTACCTTTGACTAGCTGAGGGCAGCTAACAATCCTCTCCCGATGCAGAGTCTGAGAGTGGGTGCCTGTCAACTATGAGTTGAGAGTTGATCTCTCCAAACTATGAGTTGACTTGGGGCTTCTAATTGGCTTGCTGAGGGCGATTTGTTTCCATTTGTTGCATGTGCATAATTTGAGTCAAAGCCTTACCTAGTTGGCCATTGGCCGCTGAGGCAGAGTTAAGCCATTGAGGCTAAAATGAAGCTGTGAGACAAAGTTGAGGCCATCGAGAGCCTTTTGGAACCACTTCGGGGGTTTCTTTGTGCTAGCCCGAGGGGTGACCCGAGAGCCACCTAGGCCATCGAGAGCCTTTTGGAACCGCTTCGGAGGTTCCTTTGCACTGGCCCGAGGGGTGACCCGAGAGTCGCTTAGGCCATCGGGAGCCTTTTGAAATCACCTCAGAGGTTTCTTTGTGCTAGCCCAAGGGGTGACCCGAGAGCCGGCTAGACTGTCGAAAGCCTTTTGGAATCGTCATAGGGGTTTCTTCGCGCTGGCCTGAGAGGTGATCCGAGAGCTGCCTAGGCTGTTGGAAGCCTTTTGGAACCATCTCGGGGATTTCTTTGCACTAGTTTGAGGGGTGACCCAAGGGCCGACTAGGCCGTCAGAGCCTTTTGGAACCACCTCGTGGGTTTCTTCATGCCAGCCCAAGGGATGACCCAAGAATTGACCTTCAATCAGTTGAGAAGTCAAAGTGTTGAAATCTTTTTTGATTTTTATCAGCTAAGTTTATACATCATTGGTAATATCGATAGAGATTGTCCACGTTTTAAGTGCGGAGGATAGACTTTCCATCGAGACCTTCGATCCGGTATGCTCCTTGATGAAGTACTTCGATTACCCAACAGGGTCCTTCCCAGTTTAGAGATAGCTTGCCATTCTGAGTCATGCCCATCATATGCTTCATCGATGAAGTCAAGGATGGCCCTTAGCTAAGCAAAATTTACTTCTTTGTTGTATGACTCCACTCTTGGGTTTGAAAGGTCGATCTCCATAGAGATGACCGCTTTGGATCCAAAGATGAGACTAAAGAGAGTCTCACTTGTTGGAGTCCTTGGTGTTGTATGGTATGCCCATAATACGCTTGTGAGCTCTTTCACTCATCTACCTTTGAACTCATCGAACTGGATTTTGAGTCCCTGAAGGATGGTCCAATTTATGACCTTGGCCTCTCCATTAGTCTGTAGGTGGCCAATGGAAGTGAATCAATGATGAATACCCAGCTCGGCACAGAACTCGCTGAAGGGTGCGTTGTCAAATTACCGGCCGTTGTCGGTGATGAGAGTGTGGGTAGCCTGAAGCGGCAAATAATGGACTTACAGAAGAAAGACTTCACTTTGCTTTTGGTAATCTTGGCTAGCACCTCAACTTTGACCCATTTGGTAAAGTAGTCGATGGCGATGAGTAAGAATCTCTGTTGGCCCGAGGCTATCAGGAACGATCCTAGGATGTTCATTCTCCACTGAGCAAAGGGCCACGGGTTCAAGAGTAGGTTCAATCGAAAGGCTGGCTATCATTGGACATGGAAACATTGTTGGCAATTATTGCACTTTTGGACCAACTCAGAAGCATCTTTTCGTATGGTGAGCCAATAGTATCCTTGGCAGAGGGCTTTATATGCCAACAATCTGCCCCCCAAATGGTTCCCACATATGCCCTCGTGGAGATCTCGAAGGTTGTAATCAGTATCTGCAGGACCAACGCATTTAAGGAGGGGGTAAGAGAAGGACCTCTTATATAGCTATCCGCCCAATAGCGTGAACTTGAAAGCCCTCCACTTGAGTAGTCTAGCCTCCGCATGATTAGTTGAAAGGGTGTCATCGGTGAGGTAGTGGACATAAGCATCCATCCACATCGGCTCCTGTGCGACTAGCAGGGCTTCTTTCAGAGTGTCAAGGGGCTTTCAGGTGTTCGATATAGGTTCTCCCCAAAGTTTTGTCTGGTAAGATGGCCAACCAAGATAGGGCACCGTCCCTAGCATTGTCGCCCCTAGGGATATAGCTGACATTGAAGTAGAGTAGTGAAGAGGTTTGGAATCGAACCTTATTCAGATATCAGGACATGAGAGGGTCCTTGGCCTTGTACTCTCTGGTGATCTGCCCGAAGATAAGTTGGGCATCGGTGAAGACCCTAAGATACTTCACCTCGAGCTGCTGAGCGAGCCTTATCCCGGCTAGGATAACCTCATATTTAGCTTGGTCGTTTGTAGACTTGAAGAGGAACCAAAGGGGGTACTCTGTCACTGCACCTTTTCGGCTTGCACGAATGAGACTCGTCCCGCTTCCTTGGGAATTTGAGGCACCATCCATGTGAAAGATACAGGTCTCCTCTGCCTCCTTGGGCTCAGCGTTTGGGCATGTCGTGGGTGGTTCTTCCATTTGCCCCTCTATACAAGTGCACTCGATCAGAAAGTCTGCCAGGACTTTGGACTTCATTGCTGACCTTGGCTGAAATGAGAGGTCGAATTCCCCTAGTTTGATCGCCCACTTGGCTAGGTGACCAGAGGTGTCAGGATAATATAAAATTATCTTGATGGGTTGGTCTGTGAGCACCACGATCGGGTGAGCTTGGAAGTTGGGCCTGAGACACTGAGCATACACTATTAATGTGAAAATAGTCTTCTCAATTTTGGAGTACCTGATCTCTACATCATGAAGCACTTTGCTTGTACAGTAGACCGGCATTTGTATCCCATCAGCATTGACTCGGA
Source organism: Calamus simplicifolius (assembly GCA_900491605.1). NCBI lineage: Eukaryota > Viridiplantae > Streptophyta > Magnoliopsida > Arecales > Arecaceae > Calamus > Calamus simplicifolius. The sequence goes on from UESW01004492.1 coordinate 464,730, forward strand.
TGAGGATAGAGCTTATCTCTTCAGAGGATGCAGTGAGATAGAGAAAGAGCTCTTCTCCCTCTCTCTGCTTGGACATAAGGGCGGGGTTGACAAAAATTTCTTCAATCCTCGAAGGCCTTCTAGCATTTTCAAACCAAAGGGCATTACCTTATAATAATAAATATCTTTATCGGTGATGAAAGAGGTGTTCTTCTCATTCTTTGGGTCCATCCTGATCTGGTTGTACCCCAAGAAAGCATCCATAAAGCTAAGAAGCTCATGGCCGGATGTGGCATCCACTAGTTGGTCTATTCGGGATAGTGGAAAGCTGTTATTAGGGTACACCTTATTGAGATTGATGAAGTCGATGCAAATCCTTCATCTTCCATTGGCCTCACGACCATAACTATATTTGCCAACCAATCTAGGTAATGTGCTTCCCAGATGTGGCCAGCGGCCAATAACTTATTGACTTCCTTATCGATGGCCCTTTGATGCTCTGGGGCAAAACTTCTTTTTTTCTAGTGAATCAGTCAATACCTTGCGTCGATGTTGAGTTTATGGGTGATTACATCTCAGGGTATACCGGGCATGTCCAACAGGAACCAAGCGAAGACATCCGAGTTGGTTCGCAAGAAAATGAGGAGTCGGTCCCTTGCTTCCATAGGGAGGAGCTTCCTAATTTGCACTATCCTCGCTAGATTATCTCCCAACGGAAGGCCAACAAGTGCTCGGTTGGATTTTTCCTCTTCTCCGACTCCCTAGGATCAAGCGATTTTGGAACTGGGGTCGCTACCTCTGGAGGCTAGGAGCCATGTGGTAACATAGTTGTGCTGGATTTTACTCCCCGTGCATCTCACCAATTTCATTACTGGTGGGGAATTTGATGAGAAGGCACTTGGTTGAGATGATAGCGTTGAGAAGGTTCAAATTGGATCGTTCGAGTATGGCATTGTAGGCCAAAGATACACAAATGACTAGAAACTTCATGAATATGATACTCTAGCATGGCAGCATTCCTGCCATGACAAAAAGGGTAACTTCGCCTTCCATCCGCATAGAGTCTTCTATGAAGTTGACTAGGGGTGTAGTCATAGATTGAAGGAAGCTGAGAGATAGATTCATTCAAACAAAGGCATCGTAAGTAAGAATGTCAGATGAGCCGCCACTATCAACCAGAATTCTCTTTACAGGATGCTTAGCCATTGTCATAGATATGACAATGCTATTGTCATTAGGATTATTTACCCTAGCTAGGTCCCCTTTTGAAAGGGGATTACAGTTTCTATTCCCTCCTCTCCTCATGGTCTCTGGAAGAAGAGACTACCTCCCAGGAAATCATGCCAGCTGTCGTCTCGGTTGGGGCATTATCGATGTTGGCTTGGGTAGGTGGAGGCCCTACCAAGCATGGGACTGCTGAGGGGTCCCTCTAGGCAAACTTTTCAAGGTAGCCTCACTGAATAAGCTCTCAATGGCACTTCAAATTACAGCATTCCTTCGTGTTATGACCGTAATCCTGGTGAAAATGATAGTACAAGCTCTTGTCATAGAAAACTCCTGGCCTTTGGTGAGTAGGGCGCCGAAGGTAGGGCTCACCCTCGATCTCCATGAGAATGTGAGATTTGGGGGCAAAGAGAGGGGTGTAGACACCTTCCTTGGGGGAAAGCACCTGACATCAGTTGTCCAGTCTACGAGGGTGCTCGGGCTTCTTGGGCTAAGATCTGCTCGGCTTCGCGTAGGCCAGCTTCTTACCATACCTTCCCTTGGTCTCCCTCCGAGTGGTGTCAGCCTTATCAGCATGGATGTACTTCTATACAAACTAGAATCTCAGAATAGGAGATGGGGGTCTTCTTATCTAGAGAGTAAGTAAAATAGGAAGGGCAGAGTCCTTACTTCAGGGCCAGGGTGGCCACCATGTCATCAAATGGTAGACTTTGAGGGCCGCCATTTTGAAGCAGGCCATGAAATCTTTAAGTGACTCTTCCTTCCTCTACTGGATGGAGAATAGGTTGTCAGCTACCCAGAGAATCCTTCAACATGCGTTGAAGTGCACCAAGAAGGCCCTCTCTAGTTGCCAAAAAGAATTGATGCTCCACGGTGACAGGTGAGTGAGAGTACCAGACAGCGCAACCTTCCTGAGGGTGGCCGAAAAGGCAATGCAAAGAAGGGCATCAGTCACCCCTGGACTTGTATGAGAGCCTTGTAGCTCTCCAGGTGGTCCAACGGATCCGTAGTGCCATCATACGGGTCCAGCTGGGGGAGGCAAAATCAGAAAGGGATCGGTTCCTCCATGATGCGGCAAGTTAGGGGGGACTACTGTCATAGTCTACCTCTGACTGGTTGGTGATTCTTTGGCTAAGCTCCTCCAACCTTTGATGGTATTCATGAGGCGCCTCTCCGTCCGATTGTTGATGCGTTCGCTAGTAGACTCCTCCCCTGATGACTCAGAAGATGAGTAAGGGGAGGGGCGATGCCGATGGTCACATCCTTGCTCGGGCTCCTTTTGATGTCGCCGTCTGAGAGAGGGACTGCATGAATGGTGGCCAGGGGATCGCCGCCTCTTGGGGGCCCCCTAGATATGGTGTTCGGGTGGAGAATAAGGCGACGAGTCTCTCTCTGAGGAGATCTCTCATGAGTAGACTGTAAATTGGGTTGAACAGCTACTGCGCCTGGTGAGGAAGGCCTTAGTTGCTGCTATGTGGCCACGGAGTGCTGCTCTTATAGCTCATTAATCACTTCCACCAATGATTGGACTTGTTGTGTAAGGACAACAAGTGGATCAGGCTAGTTAGCCTGAGGTGGTGGTGAAGGTGAAGCAAGGAGGCTGGCCTTCTGTTGCTTAATCCGTTGGGGGAGTCCCCCAGCATGGCTGGTGGATGCTTCCTGGGCGCGTGTTACCACCATCATTGCATGATAGGGAGTAGGGGCTTATAACTTTATGTTGTAAAGCCTTTTGTCTCCTAAGGTGAGCTAGCCCCTTCCTGGCATGCCAATCTATTATTGTCATATCATCCTTTTTGAATGTCCACGAGCATTCGATCACCATCTTTAGTGAGCCTGGAATCTTTCGACAAGCTTTTCATAATTGGATGCTTGCAAAAGTCCCAAGGATCAAAGATTCTGATGGGGACCCTCCGATGCTCAAGTCAATGCTCAGAGCAACAGTTGTGAGCTTTAGAAAGCTCGAAAGAGCGTTTAGAAGTGTTGTGAAATAGTTACCTCATTGGGGGTCCCTTTTACCCATTTTATTGACATTTGGAGTCTATGAAAATCCTAGTATAACCATCAGGTTGTGCCCCATCTAATGTGGATAACTGCAGCTGGTTGTTATCGGGCTTGCCAGATATCGTGGGTGGTCGTTACGGGGCTTGCCAAATATTGTAGGCAGCCATTACGGGGCTTGCCAGATATCATGGGCGGTTGTTACAGGGCTTGCTAGATATCGCAAGCCACGTAGGACTGCAGATGGTAGGTGGGCCACGTGGTGATTGTACCGGTAGTGGACCACGTGGGCACCAAGGCCAACTCTGGGGTTGGTGCTGAGGCCGACGCCGAGGAAGCCGAGTAGAAAAGGCTGAGACAGAGGGGGTCGAGTCCGAAGAAAGGACCGCTTTGGAGCTAGGGCCGCCTTAGAGCCGAGGGCTGACTGGGACTAGGGGTTGCCAAGGAGCTAGGGGCCGACTGGGATGAGCCAGCCCTATTGCCACTACAGTAATTTATTGGTGTGGCAACACTTTTAAATTAATTTCTCGATGCTTTTCTAGCGTCGGGAAACAACTTCTTGACGCTTTTATAAGCGTCGATAAACTGAGAGTGGAGACTGGCATATTATTTTGCCAACGCTTTATAAAGCGTCGGTAAAATGTGATGCCGATGCTTTAAAAAGCGTCCGCAAAATAATATCAGGCTGCCACATGCAACAATAGCACGGTGACTTGTGCCCCCATGGCATTCGCGTGCGCGATTTCTGCAACTTCCCTGGTTCTCTCAGCAAGAAACCTGATACCACCGAGATCCTGCAAAACAACTCATTAGAGCACCAAATGCCACAATTAATAAGCTCCTAGAACTAACTATTTGTTCGTTAAACATAAAAGCAAACCCTTCCTCCTAAAGGGAATGCAGAACGGAGAAGCATAAAAAGATCGATTACAAGAGTTGGGAGTAAAGAAATCGGAAAAATACAGGGAATTCTTGGGAACTATGATTCTTGAAAGAGAGAGAGAGAGAGAGCAGAATCTACCTTTTACTACACAAGGCGATCTCGAGCGCATTCCACCGAGTCGAGCTTGCAAGCCAGCTGAAGGAGTCTCGCAGCAAAGCTAGGTTCAAGGAAACAGCTAGCATTCCATTTCGTCTCTGGCATTCCAATTCGTCTCTGGCGCTGTCGGCGTTCGGATTGGCTTTAACCAAGGCTTTGTCACGGAAACAGATGTCGTTGACCAGAGAGAGGATCCGAACACTATCGTCATTCTAGACGGCCTCGACGAATCTGTTTTCAAAAGCGGTGATCACTTCATCGGCTTCCTCGTCCTCCACCTCTCGAAGTTCGTCTTCGTCCAAGAGGAAATCGCCCGTTTTACCTCTGTCATAGGCGAAAGGAGCCGGATCCTTAGATGGATTGATGGCATCCATCTCGTTTAGCCCGAAGCAGATGATCTCCGAGACAAGAAACAGAGATGAAGACATTTCAACAAAAAGAATTCCGAACTATCCAAAGGCAACAACGGTTTGGAATACAGTGTTCTTAGACATCCCTTTCGAGTGGAAAGACCAAATGAATGAAACAGAATCAAGGAACGAAGCCCTCAATTCTTCAAAACCCTCGAAGAAATGCCAAGAAAAAGAACATATCGGAGAGCTTAATCGAGATCGCCAGGAAAAGATCAAGAAAGAAAAACAAAAATCCGAATTGGCCTTGAAATCTGGAGATCGCCATACCTCTTGCATCGCATATCGAAACCCTAAGCCGAAGCAGAATCTCGCGGGGGAGGGGAGTGAACCTCGCAAGGGGGGGAGGGGAGTGACTCGGTGATAATAGAGTAAATCCTGCCCGACGCTTTAAAAAGCGTCGACAGGTCGACAGGTTGCGTGATTTCTCCACGCTAGCCCCCCGCGTCGGCAAAAATGGGTTGCTATTTCTAATTTTTTCTGTAGTGTGCGATCACCATTGCCCATGGTGGTTCACTGGGCCCATCATATCCTATTATGAATATAGTCCTAAAACGGCTAATAGCAGTATATATATTCCACAAAGTACTACAAAGTGAAACCTATAAATCATCAAAGTGATTTTCTTGAGTGAGAATTTTTTGGTCACTCAGCACATGGTAGATGATGAATCAAATTGCGCCACTCTCTTTGAATGGCTTTATGTGGAATTATTTTATTTGACAAGTGATGGTCAATTTTTGAGTTATAGTCAATTCTTTCCTCTTATGCAAGATTTTTTTCCATCTCAAAACTTTTACAGCAGCCTTTTGTTTTTTTAGTCGACTGCCAATTAGCGATTAGTCGTGATACAGCTAATCCGACGAATGGATCACAATTGCCAGGAGCAACGCAGTCCTACGATAGCCCCTCGTTGCCTACGTGATTTTCGTTTTATTTCTTTCTTCGGCGAAACAGCAACCCACGTTGTAATTAACATAGAAACGTCAATAAATTAAAATAAATAATTTGCAACGCTTAACCTCACATCTGCTATATAACACCCCATGCTTTTTCGAGTCTCCTTGCACTCTCTCAGCCATCTGATAGCTCTTTAGCTACATATATTATTGTTGAGCAAAAAAAAAAAAAAAACTCGATGGCAGTGGAGAAGGCGAAGGTGTTGCTCGATGAGAGGTTGAGTCCGTTCGGGCAACGGGTGAGGATCGCGCTGGGGGAGAAGGGGGTGGAATATAAGTATCAGGAGGAGAACTTGGACGACGAGAGCCCCCTGCTGCTTAAATATAATCCTGTTTACAAGAAGATTCCAGTACTTCTCTGTTGGGGGATAAATCATCATTGCATTAATATCTGTGCGAGGCGGCTAAGGCCAACCTCCCCCCTTCGTCTCTTCCGGGCTTCCTTAGCTCGGCCCTTCCGGGCTTCCGTAGCTCGGCCCTTCTGGGCTTCCTTAGCTCGGCCCTTCCGGGCTTCCTTAGCTCGGCCTCTTCCGGGCTTCCTTAGCTCGGCCCCTTCCGGGCTTCCTTAGCTCGGCCCTTCCGGGCTTCCTTAGCTCGGCTCCTCCGGGCTTCCGTAGCTCGGCCCCTCCGGGCTTCCTTAGATCGGCCCCTCCGGGCTTCCGTAGATCGGCTCCTCCGGGCTTCCGTAGCTCGGCCCTCCGGGCTTCCGTAGCTCGGCCCCTCCGAGCTTCCTTAGCTCGGCCCCTCCGGGCTTCCGTAGCTCGGCCCCTCCGGGCTTCCGTAGCTCGGCCCTTCCGGGCTTTCGTAGCTCGGCTTCTTCGAGCAATCCACAACCAATATCTACCTCCGCGGAACCTGACACGGGAGAGCCCGAGCCTACCAGAACGGCATCCTAGATAAGAAATCATGTCAGGACATGGCCTAAAACCTATCATAACCACCCCAAGCCTACTCAACCAGATCTCGAGACATCAAGGGGCTCTCCCAGCCGTCGATACCAGAACAAACGGGATATGGATTCTAACGGCCCCACAACGGCCTGATTCTGCCTGCCTCCGTATCTTAACAACCTCCGAACCTTCCAGAAGACGCTCGAGACCCAGGTGATAGTCTATAAATATCATAATCGCAGATTCCCTCAGGTACGCAACCCTGGATGCTCTCTCTCTCTCCTTGGGCACAGGCACGCGCCTCTTACGCGTGCACCCCGCTCCCCTCTCCAGCAGCTCGTCGGCGCTCCTGCCCTCTGGAGCTTCCGATTGGCCGCCCCCGGAGAGGTCTCCCGGAGAGATCCACCTCCCCACTATCTGGTTGATCGCCAATTTCTTCCCCACTGACTTGAGCGTCGGAGGGTCTTCCGCGGAGGACCATCCCCAGCGTCCCTCCGCGTGTGGACTTCTTTTGCAGGTCCGTCCCCCTCTTCCTGGAGATCGACCGCGCCCGAGTCGGAGGACGGATTTTAGCGGCAACAGATTGGCGCTAGAGGAAGGGACCTCAAGTCCCATTAAAACTTGAAGAAAGGAGACAAGGATCTAGATCCGGAGAAGAACCTCCCCAATGGCCAACCGGAGAAGAGCAGCCTCTGAAACCCATGATCAGGTTGCTTCTCAGAGGCCTGATCCGACTGGCGCTGCAGCGCCGCAACCTCCACCGATCGAAACCCCATCGCCGCCTGCCATCCCGGTGACTCAAGACCAGTTCGCTACACTGGTCCAACAGGTCCAGGCCCTTACCCACCTGGTACAAGAGCGCCTTGTAGCTCCTCCTGCTTCGCATCCTCAGAAAGAAACGGCGATTTCTTCTTCGCCGGCGACCTCCTCCTCTGATCCGCATGGGTCGGCGGACCCCCCACATCGCCCCAGGGGGGACAAACCAGCCCCGCGAGCCGGTTATGATAGGGATCCTCCCAGATCTCGGCGAGCCCGCTCCCTCTCCCCAGTGACATCCCACCATGATTCCATGCCATCCTTGCGATTCTCCCACCCAGCTCCTCCTCTAACCGGCGAAGACGAGATCCGCCGTCAGATCCAGGAGATGTGTCAGGAGCTGGACACCGCCAAGCAGACCCATCTGCCCCAGCCCAAGGCGGAGCAGGGCATCCCTTTCTCTAAGGGAATCATGGAGGAAGTGATCCCCTCCCACATCAAATTGCCAGCCGTCGAACCCTATCATGACTCCACTGATCCGGATGACCATCTCAGTAGCTTCCGGTCAATAATGATGTTCCACGGAGCATCTGATGTGATCCTCTGCCGAGCCTTCCCATCCACCCTCAGAGGATCCGCCCGAACCTGGTTCAATGCCTTGAAACCGGGTTCCATTGATTCATTCAACGAGCTGAGCCATCTTTTTATTGGCCAGTTCGTCAGCAGCCGTCACCATCGACGAAGATCCGACTCCCTCCGAAGTTAAGCAGAGAGAGGGGAGTCCTTGAGAAATTACCTTGGCCGTTTCAACAAGGCCATGTTAGAGGTGGACACCTTAATCATGAGGTGGCTATGTCCGCCCTGGCGGGGGGAGTTTCGAAGGAGAGCGACTTCTATCTGGCAATGGAGGTCAGCTACCCCCCATGTCTATCTGATATGATGGCCCTTGCGGACAAGTACGCTAGGGTCGAGGAGTGGCGGAGAGTGGCCCGCGCTGAGCAAGCAAAGAAGAAACAAGAGCCCAAAGTCCCTGACAGACACCGTCCTGTCCGTCGACCAAGTCCGCCTCGCCGCCAAAGAGTCCCTCCGCTGCCACCAAGGAATCGCTCCCGGAGTCCTCCCAGGCGATTCGATCGCTATACTCCTCTGACTGTGCCCCGGGCGCAGATCCTCATGGAGATAGAGCGTCAACTTCCCAGGCTAGTACCTCTCCGAGGGAACCCGACCCGAAGAGATCCCGCCAAATACTGCCGCTACCATAGGGAGCACGGTCATGACACTGAAGAATGCTGGCAGCTGAAGAATGAAATAGAGAGGTTGATTCGGCGGGGACGGCTAGATCAGTTCAGGAGGGCGCCCGAGCCACAACAACAAGGAGGTGACCGCCAGCCCGAGCTCCCACAACTTCCTCCTCCACCCAATCCGCCCGTGGTCGGTCGTATTAATATGATTGAAGAGGCCGGCGGATCGAGCCCCAGAGGCGGCAGAGATGGATCAGTGCCAAAGAAGGCACGGATGGGCGAGCTCTCCTTCTCCGACGACGATCTCCTGGGAGTACAACTCCCCCACGATGACGCATTAGTTGTATCCCTTAATTTGAACAATTATGATGTAAGCCGAATCCTTGTTGATAGTGGAAGCTCGGTAAACGTTTTGTACCTCGGTGTGTTTACCAGGATGAAACTGCTCATGGAAAATCTTCGAGCCGTGGATTCCGCCTTGATGGGATTCACCGGCGACGTCATCGTCCCGGAAGGAATCGTCACCCTGACGGTCCGCGCGGGAACCTGGCCCCTTGTAGCCATTGTTCAGACCGATTTCTTGGTGACCGACCTCAGGTCCCCATATAACGCCATATTCGGCAGGCCTGGTTTAATGTCTCTCAAGGCAGTGGTCTCCATCCCGCATCTGTCTATGAAGTTCCCTACCGAGCAAGGAGTTGGCGTGGTTCGGGGAAGTCAAGCCATGGCTCGGCAATGTTTCGTTACGAGCCTCCAGTCTAGGATGCCCGAAGTTGACGGGTTGGACGCTCGCGAGGACTTCGCCGAACAGCGGGGAGAACCGTAGAGGAATTGGAGGAAGTACCATTGGACGAAGCTCGGCCCGACCGAACCACAAGGATCGGGTCGCTACTCAAAGGAGAGTCTCGGCACAGGTTGATCAGGTTCCTCCAAAGCAATGCCGACATCTTCGCCTGGACCGCCTCCGACATGCCGGGAATCAACCCGAGGTCCTCGTCCACCGTCTCAATGTGGACGAGAGGCACAGGCCTGTTAAGCAGAAGAAAAGAAGCTTCGCCCCAGAGCGGCAAAAAGCCATTGAAGAAGAGGTCGACAAACTCATAAAGGCCAACTTCGTCCGAGAGGTGAATTACCCGAACTGGCTGTCAAATGTCGTCATGGTGAAAAAGTCGAACGGCAAATGGAGGATCTGCATCGACTTCACCGACCTCAACAAAGCCTGCCCAAAGGACAGCTTCCCCCTCCCTCGGATCGATCAGCTCGTGGACGCCACCTCAGGCCACCAAATGCTGTCATTCATGGACGCCTATTCCGGCTACAATCAGATCCGAATGGCCCCTGAAGATGAAGAAAAGACCGCCTTCATAACCGACCGAGGTACCTACTGTTACCGAGTTATGCCTTTTGGTCTTAAAATGCAGGGGCGACCTACCAGCGGCTGGTCAACAAGGTGTTCAAGGAGCAAATCGGCCGGAACATGGAGGTGTATGTGACGACATGCTGGTTAAAAGCAAGGAGGCGTCACAGCATGTCGAGGACCTCTCGGAGAGCTTTGCAACGTTGCGCAAATATGGGATGAAACTCAACCCGACCAAGTGCGCCTTCGGCGTCAACTCGGGGAAGTTCCTCGGCTTCATGGTTCCCAGCGAGGTATCGAAGCTAACCCCCAGAAGATTCAAGCTCTCCAACAAATGGCGCCCCCAGCATCAGTTAAAGAGGTCCAGCGCCTAACCGGGAGGATAGCGGCCCTTAACCGCTTTGTGGCGCGGTCGGCCGAGAGATGCCTCCCCTTCTTCAAAACTCTCCGATCGGCCAAAAACTTCCAGTGGACTCCCGAGTGCCAGAAATCATTTCAAGAACTCAAGAAGTACCTCGGCTCGCCTCCGCTTCTCAGTAGTCCGACCCCAGGAGAGACCCTATTCTTGTACCTGGCTGTTTCGGAGAGCGCGGTTTGTTCGGTGCTAGTCAAAGAAGAAGGCAAGATCCAGAAGCCGATCTACTATGTGAGCAGGCTGCTCCGCGATGCGGAGACGAGGTACAGCAGAATTGAAAGATGGTGTTGGCCTTGATCACCTCGGTTCGAAAGCTGCGGCCGTACTTTCAAGCACATGCTGTAACGGTCCTGACTGACCAACCTATCAGGGCGGTGGTCCATCGTCCGGAAACATCGGGGAGAATGACCAAATGGGCCGTCGAGCTGAGCGAGCATGACATACATTTTCAGCCCGCCCAGCCATCAAAGCTCAGTACTGGCCGACTTCCTCCTCGAGTGTACCATCCCGGAGGACGGTTCTACCCCAGACTCTCTGGAAGAGCCAAAGTCTGGAGCCCGGTGGCTCCTCCACGTCGACGGGTCGTCCAATGCCCATCACTCCGGTGCGGGTCTAGTTCTCACTAGTCCTGAGGGGATGACCTTTGAGTATGGCGTCCGATTCTCCTTCCCGGCTTCCAACAACGAAGCCGAGTACGAAGCTCTGTTAGCTGGTCTCCGGATCGCCCGCAATCTGAAGGTGGAAAGCTCAACGCCTTCACCGACTCTCAGCTGGTAGCCGGCCATGTTCGGGGAGAGTTCGAAGCTCGGGAACCAAATATGATTCGATATCTCCAGGAGGTGCGTAACTTGCTTCCCCATTTTTCTGAATTTTAGATTATTCGGATTCCCAGATCCGAGAACGCCCGTGCCGATCTACTCTCCCGTCTGGCAACCGCGGAGACAATGGATGCCGAACAAAAATTCCACCTGGAAACTCTGGAAAAGCCGAGCATCGCGGAAGCCGACCGCGTGATGCAAGTTGATGCCGAACCATCCTGGTTCGACCCTATCCTCAATATCTCAAAGAAGGGTCGCTTCCGTCCGACCGAAGAGAGGCTAGGAAGCTGAAGCTGCAGGCCATCCACTACGTGTTGATTGACAACCAACTGTATAAGCGGTCATTTTCCATGCCGCTGCTTAGGTGCC
>UESW01004492.1:483814-523581 GCA_900491605.1 Calamus simplicifolius
GGATATGGATTCTAACGGCCCCATAACAGCCTGATTCTGCCCGCCTCCATATCTTAACAACCTTCGAACCTTCCAGAAGATGCTCAAGACCCAGGTGATAGTCTATAAATATCATAATCGCAGATTTCCTTAGGTACGCAACCCTGGATGCTCTCTCTCTCTCCTTGGGCACAGGCACGCGCCTCTTACGCGCGCACCCCGCTCCCCTCTCCAGCAGCTCATTGGCGCTCCTACCCTCTGGAGCTTCCGATTGGCCGCCCCCAGAGAAGTCTCCCGGAGAGATCCACCTCCCCACTATCTGGTTGATCGCCAATTTCTTCCTCACTGACTTGAGCATCGGAGGGTCTTCCATGGAGGACCATCCCCAGTGTCCCTCCGCGTGTGGACTTCTTTTGCAGGTCCGCCCCCCTCTTCCTGGAGATCGACCGCGCCCGAGTCGGAGGACGGGTTTCAGCGGCAACATTCTCCATGATGGCCTGCCCATCTATGAATCTCTCATCATCGTCCAGTATATTGATGAGGTGTGGCTTTGGGAAATGTGGTAACCCGATTCAGACGAACCAGGTTTGGTTCAGATGAACCAGGTCTGGTTCAGATGAACCAGGCTCCAGTCTGTTGGGTTCCCCGGGCTGACGCTTCACTCTAGGTGAAGCGTTTAGTCTTCGGAGAAACCCCCGATCTGAGGCGTTGCATAGGTGATTAATAGGAAGGAGGAGGACTCCTTCCTTCACGCTGGCATGCTTCATCCTCAGGTACGTACCCCTGCCACAGAGAGAGAGAGAGAGAGAGAGAGCATGAGACTGAGAGAGCGTGAGAGACAGAGAGAGAGAGCGAGAGAGAGGGAAGCTGGATGAACCTTGGTTCAGGCCCGGTGGCATGCTCGCCGCCTTGCCGGGCCTGAGCTTTGGCCGGCGACCCCGTCGGCACCGGGGGAGGTGTCCAGCGGGGTGGTGGTGGAGAAAGAGAAGAGAGAGAGGGCCAATCGGCCCTTCTCTCGCGGGGTGGCGGCGTGCTCGCCGCCTCGTCGGGCCTGAGCTTCGACTTGTCACCTCCACCGGCGCCGAGCGTGCATTCGGTGGAGGTCTGGCCGGCCAAGGTGGCCGGCCGTGCTGCCGGCACAATATTGTGCCGCGCAGATGTGAGAGAGAAAGAGAGTGAAATTGAGGGAGAGTAGGGAAAATTGGTGGCCGACCATGGCGGCGGTCGACTCTGGCCCGGCCATCGGTGGCCGGGCCGCCCTCAATTTGGCCGTCGGCGGCCCTGGCCGCCGGCGAGATACCCATCCCCTGTTCGGTGAAACAGGGGATCGGGTGGGTTGTGTTGAACTGGGCCGGCTGGGCTGGCCGGTTCAGGGCCTTTTGGGCCGTGCAGTGAACTGATTTGGGGCTGATTTTTAGGCCCCGTAATGGGCTGGGATTAGCAAAATAATTATATGGCTAGAATCTGGGTGAATTCTAGTTTCTTGGGGTAATTTTACTTCCACAATTGGGTATGTATAGTGGGAGATATTCAAGCCCAAAGTTGGGCCCATGAACTAGTCTGGGTAGAATTTTAAGGGTCATTTTAATATTCTTTTCTAATAAATTAATTATGTAAAATGATCCTGTAGGTGCTCAGACATCTGACAAGCTGATATATATACCTGTTGGATTACGTACTGAGGTAAGTAAGCCAGTTATCAGTATTTAATAAATTATTCATTATATGAATATTTAAATTATGAATTATATTGTGACACGAAGAATTGTTATTGGCTAAATTGTAAGTAGATGAATATTATGAATACATGGTTGTTCATGTGCTATGATTTCATATGTAGATGCTATGCATGAGAGATGCAGTTATTATTACATTGATGTAATATATTACATGCAACTGTTAAGTAAGTATAATCCACTGTTTATGCAATATAGAGATGTTATTGATATGTTTGTGCTTGATGTGAGGTACTGTTATGTGTCGCCGCGGTTCTCCTTTATCATGTCATCATATAGAGGATATGTTCATTTATGCCACACACACATCTAGAGGATGTGTTCTGATGATTTATGCCACCTACACGTCTAGAGGATGTGTTCTGCTTGTTTATGACATTCACACGTCTTGAGGATGTGTTCTGCTTGGGTTCGAGATGGCATCACGCATCTAGAGGATGTGTTCTGAGTTACTATGAGGTGGCATCACACATCTAGAGGATGTGTTCTGCTTGGTTCGAGGTGGCATCACACATATAGAGTATGTGTTCTGGTGGATTATGATATGGCGTGACCCTGGTATCTAGACCCTTTCAGTAGGGGGATGCTTGTTGGTACACTATTGAGATATTGCAGGGCTGTGGGTCACATTTACAGCTACCATTGAGAGTATAAACAGTGGGTTTACTTACATTGCATGTTTGAGTAATTGTGGAATGTTTAAGCATGCATTTTATAAATAAGATTTATATGTGTCGCCGCGGTTCTCCTTTACTATGGCCCCACATATTGTAGATGTGTTCTATTGATTTTTGGCCCCACACACTGGAGATGTATTCTGTTACGATATGGCCCCACATATTGTAGATGTTCTGTTTAATTTTCATGGCCACACACACCGTAGAGTGTGTCTGTTATGGTATGGCCCCACATGTCTTACAATATGTTCTGTTTGATTTTCATGGCCACATACATCGTAGAGTGTGTTCTGTTATGGTATGGCCCCACACATCGTACAATGTGTTCTGTTGATGTTTATGGCCACACATCTGGAGGATGTGCTCTGATTGAGGTATTGCAGGGCCGTGGGTCACATAGGAAATCTATAAGTACATAAACAGTGAGTTTGCTAAAGTGCATATTCTGATGCTTATCAAATATTCAATTTATGTTAAGTTGACAAAATGCATATGTTGATAGCATGTTAAATATAATTTAAGTATGATATGATTGTATAATAGGCTTACTTATTGAGTGTAAACTCATTAAACATTCACAATGTTTTTCAGAGCCTCGGGATTGAAGAAGGAACCATAGTGTCGTGGAGCTTCTATTTAAAATAACGTGGATTCATATATTGATGTAACCCCAGTAATGTTTACGTGTAGGGCTTGTAGCCCAAATCTTTAGTTATGGATTGTATTAAAGTTATGGACTTGAATGATATATAGGTTGTTGCCTTTTCTTGAATTTAGTGTCATGATTCAGGATGCCTTGCATGCCTGGCATGCGGCGGGTTGTCACCCTAGCTTAAAATTTTTGGGTCTGGAGCGTGACAGCTTTTATGGTATCAGAGCCTAGGTTATGACCTTAGGGACACATGCATGATGACACTCTAAGCAAAATACTAGGATGATATTGAGACAATTATGACTTTAAAGAAATTTCAGGAATTATGCTTTGGAAGCTTGAAATTTAAAGTTTATTAAGATATTAATTAAATTACAAATTTGATAGGAATTAAGAATGAACCATCGCAAGCCAATAATATTATGTGGGCTCTCTGGCTGGTAGCCTTGACCAGTGGGGAGGCCTAGGGGCTTCTAGAGGTTTTAGCTCCGTCAAACTTGTTGGAGATGACTCATAGCAGTTTTAGACCTTGAAACAATATGGGTAGATGAAACTTTTCTTGGAGATGCAATACCAGATAAATGAATATATGGAATATAATATAGTAGTTAAAAATTTCAATTGATGACTAATATAACTAAACACCATTATGTCCACATTGCAATTGAGTTGATATGTGGATTTGGAGTTAGTAAATCAAAATTTGAATATGGATATATACAATGAATTTTTATTTGTAGAACTTACATTGTTAATATTGTAAGTTTAAGATTATGAGCTAATCTGCTGGTTATATGGATGATTAATATTGATGATATTTTAGGAATGAAATAGTTAATTACATGTTTTTGATCATTTACAATTGAGTACTTTTGAATTTGAGTCTGGATGGATAAGTATATATATTGAATTTTACTAAGAGAACTTTTATTATGGATATTACATGTTCAAAACTGATTGTTACTTTGCTAGATATGCAGATGGTTGATACTGATGTTAATGAAATAGTTGACTGCATATTATATCATGATGGATCATCTAGGAAGATTATAAAATTTTAAATTCTGAGACAATTACTGTTTAAGTTTTTGAGAGCAGTAGACTCTATTAATCTTTAGAACTGACTTTGACTATAAATGGTCAAATATTTTGATGCTAGACAGTTAAAGATTTTAGCAATAATGAGAATAAGATAAACTCCACTGATAAAGAATTTTATGGGAATTTTCATCTGTTAATAGATTTCTAAATCAAGATATCTATTCATTAATTTATCGTGCATATTTATTGTACCTTTCTTCATAATTTATATGTAGATATCTTTCTTCAGGATGGACAAATTATCAATCAGCCATAAGTGGCATAATTATTGTTAAGAAAATAGGAAGGAGATGATTTTATTTTGATTATTATCAGTTATGGATTATGGTTAAGGGTACATCTACTATCACTTTCAAGTCATAGAGAGATTACTATAATTTTCAATTATATCTTTTGGATGGTAAGTGCATTTTCAATCTTTATTGACCTTATAAGTCTTGTATCTATCTGAGCTAGATTAGTGAAGTCACTTTAAGATATTTGAAGGTTTAAATAGTTGGTCATGTTATGGCATGAGACATTGCATAATCTATAGATGATTTTGATAATCATTGGTAACGAAATAATCGATTCAAGAATTTGAATCATTTAAATTGCATTATTTATTGAGGATATACTGACCTATTCAAGAGAAATTGATTGGTTATGGTGGTATTATTGATAAATATGAAGGAGATAAATTAATTATACCAATGATTAATGATGGCAATATTATTCAAAGAAATTAAATTAGTTGATTATGATAATTATGAAAGATATCCTAAATGATTGACATAATGTTCATTGATGTTAGCTTGAAGTATTCAAGAGTGAAACCAAGTATGTTATGATGATTAAAATTAGTATCGTAATGATTAATGGCACATTCAACTATATATGAGTTGAGAGAGCATTGGAAGTAAACTATCTTATATCTAATTCAAAAGAAATACTTCTTAAGGAATTCAATTTTATTGGTAGAAAGATCAAATTAATTTTGAAAGTTGGACATGTCATTTGGGTACTTTGGAATGAAATAAAAGTTTGCTAGTGAGTATCTTTAATGGTACAAAATTTATGGACATTTAATTTCGAGGATGAAATTTTAGCGGGATAAAAATTTGTTTTTGGTTTAATGGTAAACGTGTAAATTGAGTTTGTATCCATTTGTCTTATCTCCTAATTGATGATGTCTTCATAAAGCTTTGCAGATTAAGCTGAATTTTGTCCACCTTCCACCCTCAAATAGATGGATAATCTGCATGAACCAATTAGATTTTGATGATATACTGCAAGCCTGTATGATGGATTTAGAAAGTGCTTGGTATAGCTTCATACCCTTAGTGAAATTGCTTACCAAGCCAACATTCAAATGGATTCATTTCAATTGTCTATGATATAAGGTGTAGATTCCCTTCATATTAAGTTGAGGTGAGAGAGAGACAATTTTGGACTGAGCTAGTATAACAACTATGAAAAGTATCGTTAATTAAGCAGCCTCATGTAGCCCAGAGTTAATAGAAAAGTTATGTTGATGTCAAAAAGAAAGATTTGAAATTTCAGGTTGAAGATCATTCAGAAGTCTTACTACCCAATGATGTAATGAGTTTGGGTTTAGAGGTGAATTGAGTCCTTAATATATTGGGCCATTTGAGATTTTGATCAAAATAAAGGAGGTGGCTTATAGCTTAGCACTGTCTTCATTACTCTTTGGGGTGTTCAATGTGTTTCATATCTTTATGAAGGTATATTCTAAACCCCCGTTATGTGTTAGAACTTGAACCAATTTAGCTTAAGAAAGAATTGACCTATGAAGATCATCTTGTGCACATTGTGGACCGTAAGGATTAAGTTCTGAGATGGTGTAGTATTCCTTATGTCAAAGTTCAGTGGAGTAATCATTCTGAGAGGGAGACTATTTGGGAGTCTAAAAAGAAAATGAAAAGAAATATCCACAAATATTTGTATCTTATTATAGATCAATGATGTATCGATGATTGTGACTTTTGAATGAAATTTAGCTGATTATGAGATAGAAAATTTGGATTATGTATTCTATTGGATGTATATCAAATTTCGAGGCCAAATTTTTATAAGGAGGGGAGGATGTGGTAACCCGGTTCAGACGAACCAGGTTGGTTCAGACGAACCAGGTCTGGTTCAGATGAACCAGGCTCCAGTCTGTTGGGTTCCCCGGGCTACGCTTCGCTCCAGGTGAAGCGTTTAGTCTTCGGGGAAACCCCCGATCTAAGGTGTTGCACAGGTGATTAAATAGGAAGGAGGAGGACTCCTTCCTTCATACTGGCGTGCTTCATCCTTAGGTATGTACCCCTGCCACAGAGAGAGAGAGAGAGAGAGAGAGAGAGAGAGAGAGAGAGAGCATGAGACTGAGAGAGTGCGAGAGAGAGAGAGAGAGCGAGAGAGAGGGAAGCTGGACGAACCTTGGTTCAGGCCCGCGGCGTGCTCGCCGCCTCGCCGGGCCTGAGCTTTGACCGGTGACCCCCGGCACGGGGGAGGTGTTCGGCGGGGTGGTAGTGGAGAGAGAGAAGAGAGAGAGGGCCAATCGGCCCTTCACTTGCGCGGTGGCGGAAGCCGGTTGCCGGCTTCCGCTGGTTGGTTCGGGCCCGCGCGTGCTCGCCGCCTCGTCGGGCCTGAGCTTCGGCCTGTCGCCTCCACCGGCGCCGGGCGTGCATCCGGTGGAGGTCCGGCCGGTCAAGGTGGCCGGCCGTGCCGCCGCACAGTATCGTGCTGCGCAGATGTGAGAGAGAAAGAGAGTGAAATTGAGGGAGAGTAGGGAAATTGGTGGCCGGCCGTGGCGGCGGCGGCTCTGGCCCGGCCACCGGCGGCCGGGCCGCCCTCAATTTGGCCGGCGGCGGCCCTGGCCACCGCGAGATACCCTGCTGGGCCGGCCGGTTCAGGGCCTTTTGAGCCGTGCAGCGAACTAATTTGGGGCTGATTTTTGGGCCCGTAACGGGCCTGGATTAGCAAAATAATTATATGGCTAGAATCTGAGTGAATTCTAGTTTGTTGGGTATTTTTACTTCCCCAATTGGGTGTGTATAGTGGGAGATATTCGAGCCCAAGTTGGCCCGTGAACTAGTCTGGGTAGAATTCTAAGGGTCATTTTAATATTCTTTTCTAATAAATTAATTGTGTAAAATGATCCTGTAGGTGCTAAGACATCTGACTAGCTGATATATATACCTGTTGGATTGCGTACTAAGGTAAGTAAGCCAGTTATCAGTATTTAATAAATTATTCATTATATGAACGTTTAAATTGTGAATTATATTGTGACATGAAGAATTGTTATTGGCTAAATTGTAAGTAGATGAATATTATGAATACATGGTTGTTCATGTGCTATGATTTTATATGTGGATGCTATGCATGAGAGATGCAGTTATTATTACATTGATGTGATATATTACATGCAACTGTTAAGTAAGTATAATCCACTGTTTATGCAATATAGAGATGTTATTGATATGTTTGTGCATGATGTGAGGTACTGTTATGTGTCGCCGCGGTTCTCCTTTATCATGTCATACCACACACACATATAGAGGATGTGTTCTGATGATTTATGCCACACACACATCTAGAGGATGTGTTCTGATGATTTATGCCACCTACACGTCTAGAGGATGTGTTCTGCTTGTTTATGCCATTCACACGTCTTGAGGATGTGTTCTGCTTGGGTTCGAGATGGCATCACGCATCTAGAGGATGTGTTCTGAGTTACTATGAGGTGGCATCACACATCTAGAGGATGTGTTCTGCATGGTTCGAGGTTGCATCACACATATAGAGTGTGTTCTAGTGGATTATGATATGGCGTGACCCTGGTATCTAGACCCTTTCAGTAGGGGGATGCTTGTTGGTACACTATTGAGATATTGCAAGGCCGTGGGTCACATTTACAGCTACCATTGAGAGTATAAACAGTGGGTTTACTTACATTGCATGTTTGAGTAATTGTGGAATGTTTAAGCATGCATTTTATAAATAAGATTTATATGTGTCGCCACGGTTCTCCTTTACTATGGCCCCACATATTGTAGATGTGTTTTATTGATTTTTGGCCCCACACTGGAGATGTATTCTGTTACGATATGGCCCCACATATTGTAGATGTTCTGTTTGATTTTCATGGCCACACACACCGTAGAGTGTGTTCTGTTATGGTATGGCCCCACATGTCTTACAATGTGTTCTGTTTGATTTTTATGGCCACATACATCGTAGAGTGTGTTCTGTTATGGTATGGCCCCACACATCGTACAATGTGTTCTGTTGATGTTTATGGCCACACATCTGGAGGATGTGCTCTGATTGAGGTATTGCAGGGCCGTGGGTCACATAGAAAATCTATAAGTACATAAACAGTGAGTTTGCTAGAGTGCATATTCTGATGCTTATCAAATGTTCAATTTATGTTAAGTTGACAAAATGCATATGTTGATAGCATGTTAAATATAATTCAAGTATGATATGATTGTATAATAGGCTTACTTATTGAGTGTAAACTCATTAAACCTTCACAATGTTTTTCAGAGCCTCAGGATTGAAGAAGGAACCATAGGGTCGTTGGAGCTTCTATTTAAAATAAAGTGGATTCATATATTGATGTAACCCCAGTAATGTTTACGTGTAGGGCTTGTAGCCCAAATCTTTCGTTATGGATTGTATTAAAGTTATGGACTTGAATGATATATAGGTTGTTGCCTTTTCTTGAATTTAGTGTCATGATTCAGGACGCCTTGCATGCCTGGCATGCGGCAGGTTGTCACCCTAGCTCAAAATTTTTGGGTCTGGGGCGTGACAGGAAGGCTCCACGTTCCTCCCTTCTGAACCCTATGAACGCGCCAGAGCCCGCTTCTGGGCCAACTTCGTCGACAAGAAGGTATCCTTTCCTCTTTACAGGGTCCTAAAGATCTTTTCCTTTATGGTTGTGACTGTTGTCATTATTTATTATTATCACTTTTTCGATCATGATCGTTAGTTATCATTCTGGCTACAAGTAGGTTATGGGGTGGTGAAGCTTGACATGTGGAAGAAAGATGGATAACTATATCCTCGCTGTTTATTTATTTATTAAATATGTTCAGAAAAATGAGCACATATCTACATGCTGTTATACATGTGATTCATGTGATATGTAATAAGTCAAGAAGCGCAGTGGGTCAGAACTTGACTTACTGCAGCTTAACAGGAGGGGAAAGAAGACACCTTGGTTGTTTAATAGAATCTAATAAGTTGAAGACTCATGGAATATTGTCACCGCTCCAGAACAGAATGCGAAAATTTCTTGCTGCTGGGGTCGGTAGCAGTCCTGGTTCTGTTAATTTTTTAGGGTAGAAAGCCCTTGTTTTCCTTTTCGAGACCATTTGATATGTGATACGATGCTATTCCAACATAGGTCAATCCTACCGCTCAGGCGGTAGTCCAGTGATCAGGGCCCCTCCATGCTATCAAGACATTTCAGGTTGACCAACTCGCCGTGAACGGAACATTTCCGGCAAAGCCCTCCTTCCCCTTCTTCAGTGCCAAAAAAAAAACATAGGTCAATCCTCCTCAATTACACTTTGATGTATAAAATGAGAAACAGAATTCTTATTGTAGTACCAAAAATGTTTTGAAAGATTTAAAATATTTCGTAAAAATTTTGAAATAGTTTGGACATTTAATAAATATTATTTTAAAAGGAAAAAAAATCTACGTTCTCCTAGTTTTAAGTCCTGGCATCACTTTGAGGATAAGTGTTTGAATATAAATGACATCTAAATTCAATAAAATCCAACACAAAGATTACAAACCTATATCCTTTAGTCTATATGGGCCATGAGTTGAGTTAACTTTGATATCATAAGGTAACAAGCAGAAAATTCATCCAAAAGTACTAATCAAGTAAGTGATATTTGGGTTTCTTAGCTTTATATAAGTATCTAAGATTTATCTAAGGTGGAGTTTATGTGTAACCAAATATATGTGGTATAAATTATTTCATACTATATTCATTAAAGTTAGATATGAGGCTAAACATGGTTTACAAGCTTTTATATACTTCTTTATTTAAGCCCTGACGTCCTTGTAAGGCTAAGGTTTAAAAAAATACCATAAGCCAACTTCTTCTCTATGTGCTTGATCAGTATTGATATTATAAGCAATAACTCAAGAATTTACTAATAAAGGCTAATCCAAAGGGTTATATTTGGATTTCTTGACTCTATAGAAGTGTCTAAAATCCATCTAGCACATAACTAATGTAGCAGCTAAACACATACTGACAGAGAATTTCATAATTCCAAATATATATGTTTAATCTATAAACAAATTTTAAATTATTTATTTACTCGTACTATTCTATTAAAACTCTAATTAAGAAATGCACTTTGACCTTATGTTCCTCTTTGTTTTTTCTTTTTGTAAATTTCAACTTATGTAAAACAAGAAATATTTGTAGGAAATCCAAACAGATGGACTTTAATAGTAAATGATTGCTTGTGCTTCAATAGTACACTTATGTGGCAATAGCCTCAGCATTTTTTATGGGAAGCATCTTCAAGATACTAGACAATAAGATGAATATGACTCTAATAAACCTAATAATGTGAATTTAAATTTTTGTTTTGTTTATTTAGAAAAAGTAAGCATTCCATGAAAGGATCAAATTTGATAAAGAACGAGCAGGTCATTTTTCATTCATATGCATTTTTATAAATGAGAAGACCATTTTACAGAAGAAAATACTGGATCAATTCTGGTGTAAACAATTGAAAAATGATAGGATTGTGCACAATTGATTGGATAAAATATTTGGTTTGCTTGCCATGATTATTCAAGGTTGTTTTCTTGTGTTGGTGTTATCAAATCTTTAGTGCAAGTAATTGAAAACCAACCTTTGATTGTTCAAGTTGCTTCTATGGATTGGCATCTATTTTGCATTGATGTTTCTCTTATTCTTCATGTGTCGAACTTGTGTAGTTCATAAATTTTTGAAACTTAAATCTATTCTTTTCTCTTGCATTTATTAGATTATAAATTCTTCCTCCACTGCATCAATTTTCATGGGAAAATCCAATGGAATATTTAGTCCTCAAGTGTGGTATTTTATATTTTTGTGATTATTAGGTCTATGAGTCTGGGCGAGGATTTTCAATATATGGGAGAAGCCCATGAGGAAGCAAGGAAAGAACTTATTGAGAGCTTGAAGCTTCTAGAAGGTGAACTACAAGACAAGACCTACTTTGGAGGAGGGAACTTTGGTTTAGTTGACATAGCCTTTGTACCCTTACAACTTGGTTTTACACTTTCGAGGTTTATGGTAACTTCAGCATCGAGAAAGAGTGCCCCAAGCTGGTGGCTTGGGGCAAAAGGTGCATGGAGAGGGAGAGTGTATCTAAATCCCTTCAGGACCCCCTAGAGGTCATTGAGCTTTAGCACACTTGATAAAGAAGAAGCATGGAATGGTGTAAAAAGGATAAGTTATGTACTCTTAATAATTAAATTTATGAAAAGGACTACATTTCTAGTATGATGCCTTTTTGATTGATTTTATAAAGTTGATTTAAGCTAATACTATTAATTCCATCCATCTATATTATGATGCTTTGCTTTCAATAATGAAACTATTTTAGCATCCTACTATATTTTTAGCAAAATAGAGTAAACTTTACTACATATTTCATTGATATAATGAGATAAGTAAAAGGATAAAAATTAAAAAAGGATGGCTCAATGCATGGGTCTCTCGCAATTGCAAGATGTGAGAAGAGTTAGATGTAAAAGTCATATATAGTCTTATCCTTCCTTATATGTAAAGAAACCAATAATGTATTTTAAACTCATGATATCTAAGCATAATGAAGCAAGCTTATCATGGCACCAAGATTTTCCCTCAAAGATAAAAATATAAAATATAAAACTAAAAATGATTATTTTGTGTCATAATCATGATGACACGTTTATAACACGAACCCATCTAAAGCAAACCTGAATCTGTTTATTTCGTATTGGAGTTGTGTTCATGTTGTGCTCAATTTTGCCAACCTTAGGGTCTAGTATACATTTTCTCAGCATAGAAATACAAACAAATTATGCATACCCCAAAAATACCCACGACAAGTTAAGCCTACATGCTATTACAATCTTTTTTATACTAGTATTACAAATGGACCAATATATGATCTTAGTTTACCACAAATCTCAAAATTTGAATTGTCAAAAACATATGATCACAAACTTAAAATTCTATAACTTTCTTTACTCTAAATTATGCAAAGCTGGTCTTTGATTAATTAAAACTTTTCAACTGCTCACTATATTTTTTCTTCCATATAATGCTTTATATGGTGCCTTCTAAATACTCACATAAATACACTTATTATATGCAAAGTATATAAAGGTAAATATTTTTTCCAAGAACCTTTCAATATAAGCTCTCAATATATTTTCCAATATCTGAAAAATTTTCTTCAATTGCCATCTATCTAAAGATGAGAAGTTGTACTAAAATTGAGTCTAGATTTCAAGGCTCCATACATCTCTTTCCAAATTTGCAATACAATAATGGTATCCCTACTTGACACAATGGTTGCTAGAACACTATACAATCTTAATAATTTCTTAAAAATAGAGTTTAGCCAACCTTTTATGAGACTGACTGGCCTTAAAAGCTAAAACAAGAGTTAGTTTTGCTAATCGTCCATAGTTGCCCAATTTGCACACCGCCATTAGGGTTTCTAAGCAAATGTATCCCAAAATTTATGGTTAAATGTTCCTGTTTCCACTAAGAAATGGGTAGAGGCTGCAATAGTCCTCTAATCTCTAATGTTCAACTTTTATTTGCTAATACATTGGGCATTGTGCACCAGGATATGCTACATAATCTGTATTGTAAGTTTTTTTAAGAATTTATTCCTTTAAATCTGAATATAGGAACATCCAACCTACTTTCAAATCTTGATGATTCATTCTCATAAATTCTAAATCTTCATTGTTTATTAGACTCTATTTTTTTCTTTTAATTTCTGCAATTCTTGATAATTGTTCTAAGCAACTTAATTGTTTTAATTAAATTAGGAAGTATTCTTAGATTCAATAATTATGCTCTTAAGCGTCCTATAAAACTCTAAAAATAATCCTACATCGAATGAAAAAAAAAAAAGTTTGAAAAGCTTATAACTCAAGTTCATTTACTATCAATTAACTTGCACTTAAGTTTTTAAAGCCATATGGACTTAGCTTGCTAACAAATTAATTGGGCCAGTATTTGGGCTTAGGGCATTGTAAATGGTATCAGAGCCGACCTGAGCATATAAAAGTTAGTGGGTAGAAGAAAATACCTACCTATGAGATGGTGGTAAAGTCTTGCTATAACATGGAGTACCCTTACAACATCAATGGTCTGACTTAAAATAGAATCTATCTAACTTATGACATGCGACAAGAACATCGCTTAATAAAGAGAAGTGATTATAATGCTCCAAAAATAGTCTTATATCGAATGAAAAAAAGTTTCGAGAGCTTGTAACTCAAGTTCATCTACTACCAATTAACTTGCGCTTGAGTTTTTAAGGCTACATAGTTTTGGCATACCAATAGATTTTTTTATAAGGTAGGCAAAAGACCGATATTCTCCAATAACTCTAACAATCTCCTCTACCTTTAACACTCACAAAATTATATGCAAAAACTACTTTTCTTAATCATGAATTGAATGAAATAACTTTTACAAAACAACTTGAGGGCTTTATAAAAAGGGCAAGAAGATAAAGTATATCATTTAAAGAAATCTTTATATGGATTGAAACATTCATCTTATCAATGATATTTTGCTTTCATAATGCAATTTTAAAGTTAGGATTTTTTGTTAATAAATTAGATCATTGCGTATATATTATTAAGAGCAGAAGCTATTTCACTATTCTTTCTTTATGTATAAATGATATATTACTTATTGGAAAAAGTTTTGAAATGATTGAGCAAACTAAATCATGGTTAACTTCCCAATTTTAGATTAAATATGGGAGAAACATCCTATGTTTTAGGAATCAAATTCATTAGAGATAGAAAATTTAAAATATTGTGTTTAAGTCAAGAATGGCATCGTTATCTACTCTTGTTGAAAAAGGTCTAAAATTAATTAAGAAAAATTGTCTAACTAAAGGACAATAAAAATTAAATATTCCTTATGCACAAGCAATAGAAAATTTCAACTATGCTTTACACTAGGCCCAATATAACTTATGTTGTAGGTTTATTTAGTAGATATCAAAATAACCCTAGTATATCTCATTGGAATGCAGCAAAAAAAATATTTTGATATATTAAAGGAACTAAATTTCTTATATTATGTTATCAAGCTAATAAGTTAAAGGAAATTGTTGTTCAAATATTAATTTTTGCTGATAATGTAAATGATTGTAAATCAACATTCGGTTAAGTATTTACTTTTGGTGGTGTTTTCTTTTCTTAGT
Organism: Calamus simplicifolius; assembly: GCA_900491605.1. Taxonomy (NCBI): domain Eukaryota; kingdom Viridiplantae; phylum Streptophyta; class Magnoliopsida; order Arecales; family Arecaceae; genus Calamus; species Calamus simplicifolius. The sequence goes on from UESW01004492.1 coordinate 498,420, forward strand.
TTAGTAAAAAATAAGGTTGTGTTGCTAGACATACATAAGAAGTAGAATATATTGCCTATGGCATAGTATCAACATATGATATTTGAATTCAAAGATTTATAAATGATATAAAATTAGGTATTCTTGCAGGGCCTCCTCATATATAGTAAATAATCTAGTAGCTATTGCACTATTTGATAGCAGACCAAATAGCTTAAGAGGTAAATACATTGAAATTGAAGATCATTATATATAAGACCTTGTTGAAAATAAAGAAATTAGTGTTAATTTTTCCATCTATTGACATGATAGCCAATCCTCTAACAAAGGGTGTTAGTGCTAGTGTTTCATAAATACATTGATATATGAGACTTAGAAATACTTAAGTCATGATATAAGATTTACAATTAGTGATATATCAGCTAGATAAAAAACCTAAAGCCCGATTTGGCTACAAAGTGTCAATCGATTTATGTAAGTCAAACCTAAAGCGACATGACATTCATGTATATTGATAGTAGTGAGAGAAATTTTGGATTTTATTTCCAAATGAGAGATATTGTTATGTGGCCATGAAACTAATAATTGGATGTTGAAAGGTGTGAGACCAGCCCTTCTAGGTTAGCTCACTTTAAATTAAGATTTAATTTAACTGAATTGAACTAAAAATATTAAAAATAATATAATTAAAATTTTTGACTAAATCTTTATTATAGTAATTTGTATTGAATTAGCCTGGTAACTCTTTTTGAATCATTCAAATTAAAGTTCAATTTAGAAAGTTAAGAGCAATTTCATAATCATATATTAGTGTTGATGCACTTCTAAGAAATTACAAAAATGCCATTGATAGTGTAAAGATGATTTTAATGTTTTATCTAAATTTTTATGTTTTGTCTAAATTTTGATGTTTCAAAATTATATTAGATGGTTTAAAAGTTAGTTTTGAGTCAAAATTTTATTTTAAATATTTAATAAATATTTATCTCTTAATTTTTTTAAAGAAATTAGTATATTCTATTAAAATTGAAAAGATTATTAGTTCTAAGAGATTAATATTTTATAAAAACTAAGAAATCTATTTTCTTTTAGAAATCTCTCTATAAATTAATTGCAATAGAGGTCTCTTTCTATCAAATCAAGAGTACAAAATGTAAAAGTTGAAGGATCAAGGATGATTGAGCCCTGCATGCATCAAAAAATTGAAGATTAGTTCTTAGCAATTTTATCTAAAAAGGATAAGCAACCCTATCATGATCAAAGTCATTTTTAAAGTTATTGAAGATTAAATATTATATGTTATAAATATTTTATTTGACGATTACTTGAAAATTCCAGATTAGTTGATTTTATTAAATATTTTTATTGAGAATTTATTCGTTTAAAATTTAGTATAATTGCTAAATTTTGTAAGAATTGGTCAAAATGATATCATGCTTAGCGCTAAATTTTAATATTTATTCATAAGATGTAATAAGATTTTTCTTTAACATGAAAAAGCTGAATTACTAGTTTTATAAATTTTTGTATATATGTAATTATTAAAAATTAGCTCAACTAAGCTTGTATGTTTTGCTATGTTACTTTGTGCCTATAAAATTTTTGATAAACCATGAGTTTATTTTATAGATTATTTTAAAGTCTATTTGCATATAAAATTTGTAAGTTAAGTAAATTTATGTGAGACTTAAGCAATTTGTAAAAAATATATATGAAATAAGATACGAGATGCTTACTCCAGTTAACTATAATCCATTATATACTATCTCCATCTTTCAGAGTTTATTTGAAGGCTTATAGTTGATATTAGAATCCAACTCCATAGGAAATATATGTGTTGATTTATTTCTAATCCTCTTATGCAAAGTTAAATACGACAATATGTTCTAAACCTATCACAAAGTTTATATCTGGCTGTGGTTATGACTATAAAGTTATTATCACACTTTTAGAATGAAAACTTTAAGTTTTTAAACTAGATATTGTTATTTTAAATGACATGCATTTTTCTATTGAAATTATTTATGAAAATGATATTTAAACATCATATTATGCAGGTATTTTAAATTGAATTAAGTTGCTAATTACTTGTTCCCTTTAAGCATGATTAGAGGTTGCTTACTAAGCTTTGCTGTTTAGAGACCAAAAAATAAGAAGAATTTTGGGTAAAGGCTGGTCCAAGATTTAATTAATTTTTTATGATTAGTTAGTTTAATTTAAGAATATTTAGTATATCTCATACCAAGTCCCATGTTATATGTTGTTATTGACCTTATTATGAAATTTGACTATTTTATTGAATGAATATTGAATCTATTTTTGTTAGTTATATTCATTAAATTTTATAGAATTATTTGAGTTCAACCCCTTTCATGATAACAATTTAATTTCTAAATGGATTGTTACATTTTAAATATTTCTCGGATATAGGGTGTGACAATGCTACGAAGAGTCACATTTTTCCTTCCATTTGTTGGAGAATGGATCGATGCACCTTTCTCTCTAGTGCAGTATCCAAGTATTAGAAGATTTCTATAAAAAGAGGGACTTATATGAATTGATTAATATAATCTAAACTCTTTTTGATGCATCTGCATTTTGGCTAAAGTGCATTGCAAAAATCTTTGGTCTCATGACATTTCTGCATGCAATCCTCTTTCTCTCTAAATCTTTCAATCTGGATGGTAGGCATTTGCTTCTTTCCCTTTATAGTCTTTTAAGTTTTATTGATTTCGAGACCATTAATTATGACGACACATGCTCGAAAGCATACACAAATATGCATACATGACTTAACAAAAATTATGATAGATTTTTTACTGGTTCTCAGCATGTTATCTATTGGGATATGTGCCCATAAACAAATAAAATTTATTATTTTGATGATTAATTTAAAGAATATTTTATTATTATTTTTGTATGTATGTTTTGATGCTTTATAAATATCAAAATTCCTTAGATTATTTAATTATGAATTTAAATATTGTATATAAGTATTATATTTAGAGGATAATATTTAAAGTAAAATATTCTAAATATCCATAATTATAAATTAAGTTGAAATCTTTAACTTAAAATTATTATTGTAGTTCTTTACATTCTAAATTAAATTATCTTATATGGATTGTTGATAATGAGATTATCGGAATAAAATCGCTTTATATAATTTAATTGATTATATAGGACTAAAATTTGATTAATTATGAATCTCTAATAAATTTTGTTGTTAAAATAGAGCATTCAAAATTAATCAATGATGATCATATATGATCGATCTTAATTCTGAGTAATTAATAGACTCCTATTTATTATCTATTTTTTGATATACCGCGTAATGACACAAAAATATAGTATCAAATTCTTGATATATTAATATATAATAACATAAATAGCTAAAAATATTAATATACAAGATGAAATCCATTCCTTCTAAAGTTCCACAAAGTGTTGATTTGAGGCTTGAATAATATGAACGCAATTTATGATTAGATCATAAATGTATTATTCAATAGAGAATCAATGGTACTTATAAAGAAACATGTAATTAAAGAGGTTAACAAAAAATACCTATCTTTAATTATGAACCATTTATAGAAGATTGATTTATACGTAGTGACTATGGATAATTCAAATCCTTTTGAATATAATTAATTTTATAATTTTGATAATATAATTTTAAATTTTTAGTGAAGTAATTTGAAATTAATAATTTTAATATTTTAATTAAGGTGTTAATTAAATATCAAAATTATTGAACTTAAAATTATAATGTTTATATATAGTTCCCTGTACGATATGTTGGGTTGAATTTTTAATTTAGAATTTAGAATTCTAAATTAATTTTCACACAAAAATTAATTAGATTAATTTTTATTTTAAATAATATCTTTATTTAAAATAATTTAAAATAATTTTAAATTGAAGATTATACGGAGTGCTAGAAAATACATCGTAGGCATGTTCCATCAGAAGGATCCATATGAAAGTTGTTTGTTTTTAATTTTTTTTAAATTACTAAATAATGGGTTAATGAGTTAATTATAGATTTTAAATTTATTTTTGCCATTTGGATATCACGTGTGTTGCTTCATATGTGTCGCATAGGATAAAAATAAATGACATCTTCTCTATTTAATAATAAGGATTAAAGTGATACAAAATAGAAAGTTCATCATTAATTTTATAAATTTTTAAATTTGAAGGACCAAAGTGACATAACCCCATAAGTATAGGGTTTAGTTCTGTAGTTTAACCAAAATATTTTCATCCAAATAAAATTATCCAAAAAAATATTTGAGAGAGAAGAGAGTCCTGATGTACCAGAACTCAGCATGTCAGGCCTAGTTGTTAACATTAGTGATCTGTCTTCAAGGAACTTGATGAAAACATTAATCAAATTAACGTAAGGATCAATGTGAGGAGTTCAGCCCCTATAGCGTGTGATCCCATAGGTTCCAACCTATATGGTAGTAAGAATAATCCCTAATCAGCATTATGGTTACACCAAAACTCCTTTTGATGGGTCAAAACAGTTTCAACTCTGCTCAAACTTGGAATCAATGATCCAATCAATTCCAGTGAGCTTCTCACTGTCCACCAATAACGTCTAGTAACATATAGTAGTAAGGCAGTAGGTTAGAAGAAAGAACCCTAAATATAGTTGCTATGTAGTATAGTCCTTCTATCAAGAGTTTCGACAGTGTGCTAGGTCAAGGATAACTCGTAAACCCTCAGTACCGGTCATATGCAATATTTATTTAACTTAAGTTCAACTTGTGATTACTCATAGAAACTCTTTCCATTATCACCTGTCATGGCTATGGATTCATGAACACATTCTTCTAAATAGCATAGGACTTCTTTCTTTCTATTAGGACTGATATATCTCTAACAAATACTTTCTACTCTTATATTAAGATCATTGCAGCCAACATACATATATGTAACAAGGCCCTTGATGCCTAAGAGGTTCAAGGTAATATATAGTTAAACTACAATAACTCTAATATGAGTAGCTAAAGTACCATGCTAGAGGATCACTTACACTACTACATCTTCGAGAAGTCATCGATGAGTGAGTACACATCCTACTTGTTGACCCAATTGATGATTTTGATGATTAACAAAACTATTTGAGTATAAAATTGAAGGCTCTAATGATTTTGATTAAGTTTTTCAGATTATAAGTCGATTGAATGATCAAAATTAGGAGTTAAATCTTGTTCTGGATCGAATCTAATGTTGGTAAGATTGCAGACATTAGAGTCGACTCCGAGAATCACAGAGCCGACTCCAGTATCTGGCACGGAAGTTAGAGTCGACTCCGAGACTGTTAGAGCCGACTCCAACAGAAAAGACAGAACGTTGATTTTTCTGGCCCCGACTTAGAGTCGACTCGGGTCTGTTAGAGTCGACTCCAGAAAAGTTTCTTGTCGACCCAGAAAAGTCAGAGACGACTCCAGAATTAACGGATTAAAGTGTTTCGAGTTAAAGCCGACTCCAGAAAAGTTAGAGTCGACTCCAACCCATCTGGAACGAAAAATCAAATTGCCAGATCAGCTCTAACGGTAATATTTCTATTTTACTTTATTTCTAACGGATATATTTTGTTGCAAGGTACACTCCAATGGATAGTTTTCTTCCAAAAATGGTTTGAAAGAAATCTATAAAAAGGGAAGACTATCATTCAAAAACAAGAACGGAAAAACAAAGAAGAAAAAAAATGGAAATAGAGAAATCCCAATTCAAAAATCCAAAAAAGAGAGAGCCTGAATCTCAAGAGAAAAAAACCTTCTAGCTCAAATTCACTCCACTCCAAAAAGCTCAAGAGGAATCCAAGGCATTCAAATCAAAGTTTTGGTGGATTTTCCAAATTGGAGAAAGAGGATCATTTTTTGCTTTTCAATCCTTCTCAACTGCTTCAACTGTGAAGAATTGGAGCTGAGGCTTGATTCAATCTAGCAAGGAGAAGAAGAAAAGAAGAAAAGAAGAAAAGCTCAAAAGCCAACCAACTACAAATCAGGCTTTTCTAAACCTTGTTCATTTACTTGATTATTTGCTCATTGAGGAGCTGTGTACTTGAAAAAAATATTTCTTTTGTTTGTGTCTAGTTCAATCTGGGGGATTGAACTAGTGGAGGTAGTCTTACCTCTGTACAAGCTTGGTATAGCTTGTGCTAGGGTTTTTGTGCTGGTGAGCCCGAAAAACCGGCTGGGTTCGTTGTGATCCCGGGAAAACAATAAGTTTGAGTTGTGAGCTTGTAAAACAACTGGCTGTAATCAAGGAAGATTATAGTGTGGACCCAAGTGAATCTTGGAGTGGACGTAGGTGTTGGATACACCGAACCACTATAAAATCTTTGTGTTTGCGTGTCTCCTTTATCTCTATCTCTATCTCTATCTTATTGATTGTATTTTATTTTTGCATCTGCATTCACTTTCACTCACACTAAGCAAACAAATATTTCAAAAGGTTTAAATTTTTTTAGAACCCAATTCACCCCCCCCCTCTTGGGTTGTCATCTGGGCCAACAATTGGTATCAGAGCTAGTACTCATTAGATTTTGATCACATGATCAAGAGCTAAAGATCCAAATGGCAGCTCAAGTTGGATCATTTGCTGAAGGTCATTCTACGAATAGACCTCCACTGTTTAATGGTTCAAATTATTCATATTGGAAAGCTAGAATGAGGATATTCATTCAAGCTTCTGACTATGAACTATGGGGTGTTATAATTAATGGACCTAGTACACCACACATGTTATTGATGGCACTATTGTTCCTAAGCCCGAAAGGGACTGAATGATAATGATAGGAAGATGGCACAGCTTAACGCTAAAGCCATGAATGTTTTATATTGCTCTTTAGATGCAAATGAATTTAATAGAATCTCCACATGTAATTCCGCAAAGGAGATTTGGGATAGATTAGAGGTTACCCATGAGGGTACCAACCAAGTAAAAGAATCTAAAATTAATATTCTTGTTCATAAATATGAGTTGTTTAGCATGGAACAATCTGAAACCATTGCATGCATGTATACTAGATTTACAGATATTGTAAATGGTTTAAAAAGTCTTGGTAAGACATATACTAACTCAGAACTTGTTCGAAAAATTCTTAGGTCACTACCAAGATCATGGGAAGCCAAAATGACAGCAATCCAAGAAGCAAAGGACCTCAACACTCTGCCCTTAGAGGAGCTTTTAGGATCACTTATGACCCATGAGTTGACAATGAAGCAGCACGTAGAGGAGGACACAAAGAAGAAGAAAGTGATTGCCCTCAAAGCTGCAAAAGAAGAAGAGAGCAGCAGCGATGATGATGATGATGATGATGAAGAGACTGCTCTCTTAGCTAAAAAGTTTAAAAGATTCATGAGGAGAAAGAAACCCTTCCACAAGAAGAAATTTGGAGCAAAGTGGGAAGGAGAAAAGGATAAGAACAAGGACAAGGACAAAGAAAAAGAGAAAGACCCCTTGACTTGCTATGAGTGTAATAAACCGGGGCACTTTAGGAATGAATGTCCTAAATTAAAGAAAGCCTACAAAAAGAAAAAGAAGGCTTATGTGGCGACTTGGAGTGATAGCGAAGAATCTTCTTCCGAAGAAGAAGAACAAAAGGAAGTCGCAAATGTATGTTTTATGGCGGACGACAACGATGAGGTAAGTTCCGATAACCCTTGCGATGAGTTTGCATTTGATGAATTATTTGATGCTTTTAATGAACTTGTCGGCGATTTCAAGGTTTTGAAAAAGAAATACAAGCTTTTGAAAAATGAAAATTCAACTTTCATTAAAGAAAAGGAAGATCTTAATAATGAAGTTAAGAAACTTAAATCTGAAAATAAAATTTTGGTAAAAGAAAAAGAATTAATTTCCAATGAAAATGATAAACTAAGGAAAGAGGTTGAAAAATATAAGAACATAGTTGATAAGTTTACCTTAAGCTCAACTAAATTGAACATGTTATTAAATAGTCAAAAAGCAGTTTTTGACAAAGCCGGATTAGGGTATAACACTTTTAGAAAACAAAAATCACTGAAAAATATTTTTGTGCGTGCTGGCCAAAGTAATTTTACATGCTTTAAATGTAATCAAAAAGGACATAAATCTTATGAATGTAAAATTCTAAAACCTAATAAAAACTTAAATATTAAAGGAAAGAAAATATGGGTTCCAAAAGGAACAGTTTTTATTGCTACTAACCATGAAGGACCCAAGAAAGCTTGGGTACCTAAACATAAGACTTGATCATCTTTGCAGGAGTGTCTTGCGGCCAAAAGATCAAAGCGAAAGTGGTATCTTGATAGCGGCTGCTCAAGGCACATGACGGGTGACAAAGATCAATTCATCACCCTCGAAAGCAAAAGAGGAGGAGTAGTTACATTTGGGGATAATGGCAAAGGCCAAATCTTGGGGCTTGGTAACATTCAAATAACTCCCTCCACATATATTGAAAATGTCTTATATGTTGATGGTTTGAAACATAATTTAATTAGCATTAGTCAATTATGTGACAAAGGTTTTAAAGTATCATTTGAATCTTCTATATGCACAGTTGCTAATCCCATTGATAATAGCATTGTTTTTATTGGAAATAGAAATGGCAATGTATACTTGATTGACTTAGACAATTTGTCTACTAATAATCATTGCTTAGTTGCTAATAATGCTAATATGAATGAGATTGGTTGGTTGTGGCATCGAAGATTAGGTCACGCAAGCACACACCTGATTTCAAAACTAATTAGAATGGATTTAGTAAAAGGACTACCTAAAATAGATTTTGAAAATAACAAAATATGTGATGCATGTCAGTTTGGAAAACAAACGAGAAGTTCTTTTAAATCTAAAAATGTTGTTTCAACTTCTAGGCCATTAGAGCTACTTCACATGGACCTTTTTGGACCAACTAGAACCACAAGTCTAGGAGGAAAGAAATATGGTCTTGTGATAGTAGATGATTACTCTAGATTCACTTGGGTAATGTTTTTAGCTCACAAAGATGAGACTTTCTCGATATTCCTGAAATTCTTCAAGAAAGTAACAAATGAGAAAAACACTACCATAGTGTCTCTAAGAAGTGATCATGGAACTGAATTTGAAAATCACTTATTTGAAAGTTTTTGCAATGAAAATGGTATTAATCATAATTTTTCTGCACCAAGAACCCCTCAACAAAATGGAGTAGTTGAAAGGAAAAAATAGAACTCTAGAAGACATGGCCCGTACCATGCTATGTGAAAGTAAACTCCCGAAATACTTTTGGGCGGAAGCTATTAACACAGCATGTTACATCCTAAATAGAGCATTAATAAGACCTATTTTAAAGAAAACACCTTATGAATTATGGCATGATAGAAAACCCAACATTAAATATTTTCATGCATTTGGTTGTAAATGTTTTATTCATAATAATGGTAAAAATAACTTAGGTAAATTTGATGCAAAATCTGATGAAGGAATATTCTTAGGTTATTCAACAACTAGTAAAGCATATAGAGTGTTCAATAAAGGAAGTTTAATTGTTGAAGAATCTATTCATGTAGTTTTTGATGAATCTTTAGCATCAAGTTCCAAAAGGATTGATGATGAGGAAGATACAAACATTCTCGAAAACAATCTTGAAAAACTTAATATTGATGTATCTTCAGATCATGAACAAGAAGCTAAAGATAATGATTCGCCTAATGCTGATGTTATTAATACTAATCATAATGATGTAGATCTACCAAGAGATTGGAGATACGCTTATAGTCATCCCAAGGAATTGATTATAGGTGATCCATCTCAAGGAATAAGAACTAGATCATCTATGAGAAATATTAGTAATCACCTTGCATTTGTTTCTCAAATTGAACCTAAAACCATTGAAGAAGCTGAAAAAGATAATAATTGGATGTTAGCTATGCAAGAAGAATTAAACCAATTCACTAGAAATAATGTATGGACATTAGTGGAAAGACCTAAAGATCATTCTGTTATAGGATCAAAATGGGTTTTTAGAAATAAACTAGATGAAAATGGCATAGTAATTAGAAACAAAGCTAGATTAGTTGCAAAAGGATATAATCAAGAAGAAGGTATTGATTTTGATGAAACCTTTGCACCTGTAGCTAGATTAGAAGCCATTAGGCTATTACTTGCATTTGCATGTCACATGAACTTTAATTTATTTCAAATGGATGTCAAAAGTGCATTTTTAAATGGATTAATAAATGAAGAAGTATTTGTTGAACAACCACCGGGATTTGAAGATCATGAATTTCCAAATCACGTTTTTAAATTGCACAAAGCTTTATATGGTTTGAAACAAGCACCTAGAGCTTGGTATGATAGACTAAGTAAATTTTTGATTGAAAATGATTTTACAAGAGGAAATGTTGATAAAACATTGTTTTTGAAAAGAAAAGATAAAGATTTACTTGTAGTTCAAATTTATGTTGATGACATTGTATTTGGTGCTACTAACAATCTTCTATGTCAAGAGTTTGCTAAGTTAATGCAGGGAGAATTTGAAATGAGCATGATGGGAGAACTCAATTTCTTCCTTGGACTCCAAATCAAACAAAGCAAAGAGGGAATCTTTATCAACCAAACAAAGTACACAAGAGAAATTCTAAAGAAGTTTGGTATGGAATCAATCAAACCCCTCGGAACACCAATGAGTCCTTCATGCAAGCTGGACAAAGATGAAGAAGGTAAGAAGGTTGATCAAAAATATTATCGAGGTATAATCGGATCCCTACTTTACTTAACTGCAAGTAGACCAGACATAATGTTTGCTGTTTGCTTATGTGCTAGATTTCAGTCTGAACCTAAAGAATCACATTTAATTGCTGTTAAAAGAATTCTTAGATACCTTAGTGGAACAAAAAATGTAGGTTTATGGTATTCTAGAGACTCAACATTAAATCTGATTGCTTATTCTGATTCTGATTATGCTGGATGTAAGTTAGATAGAAAAAGCACAAGTGGTGCATGCCAATTTTTAGGAAGTAACTTAATCTCATGGTTTAGCAAAAAGCAAAATTCGGTTGCATTATCTACTGCTGAAGCAGAATATGTTGCAGCTGGAAGTTGCTGTGCTCAAATCCTATGGATTAAGAGACAACTTGAAGACTATGGTATCACACTTGATAAGACACCTATAAGATGTGATAATACAAGTGCAATCAATCTAACTAAAAATCCAATTCAACACTCAAGAACAAAGCATATTGAAATTAGATATCACTTTATAAGAGAACATGTTGCCAATAATGAAATTTGTCTTGATTATGTGAATACTGAAGAACAACTGGCAGATATATTTACAAAACCCTTAAGTGAAGAGAGATTTTGTTATCTTAGAGGAGAATTAGGAGTTTGTGATCCTTTGGAATAATTTTCTGAAACTCTTAAGAACAACTATCTAGATTTCATCAATTTCTTGAAAAATCTCGATATTCAATAAGGAAATCTATCTAGATCTTGATTCATTGTTTCCCCAATTGCTAAGGAACATTTATCTAGAGTTTGATGATTAATTTGAATAGTTTCAGATCCTTGAAACTTGATTTTTTATCTCTGAAACTGTTAGAGTCGACTCTAACAGTTTGTGGAGTCGACACCTTAGTTTTTGATGTTCTGTCTAAGCAATTAGAGCCGACTCCGGCTTCTGTAGAGCCGACTCTAATTCGAGCGCTGACAGACTTTCTGGTTCGGAGCCGACACCCAGTTTTCGGGAGTCGACTCTAGGTCGAACTAGGTCAAAAATAAAAAGGCGGAGTCGACCCCAAATCATTTTATCCGTCTCCCAAAACCCCTCCAAGGAGTTCCAAAGCCTTTCCAACCTCCCCAATCTTCTCAAAACCTTTGATTACACATTCCAATCAACTCAATGGCACCCAAGAGGCGCGGTTTCGTCGGAGGAGCGTCCGTTCCCACGAGGCGACGCACGATTCGGAGGCAACCCTCGCCATCCTCCTCTTCGGCCACTCAAGAAGATTCCCCTCCTTCACCCTCTTCACCCAAAGTAGATCAACTAGCCGGTAAGACTATCACAACTGGAAGGAAGGTCAACTTTGATTTCTTTGAGTCGGAGGGCTTCTCAATAGGAAGATGTTTAAAAGAAATGGGGTGGGAAAAGATTTGTTCATTAGATATCCCCACTTATCCTGCCCTAGTGAGAGAATTTTACAATGATTTGAGTAGAGGAGAAGGCGGTTTAGTCAGTATTGTAAGAGGAACTAGAGTTGTAATAACTGCTGAAATCCTTGGAAATCTGTTGGAAATGCCCACAATTGGTATTATGGAATATCAGCATGATGATAGAAGTGGTGCATTGTCAAGAATGTTAGGGAGGGATGTAACCGAGTTTGAGGAAATTCTTGCTAATCAATTAAATCTGGAGCTCAGGTTACTACACAACATATGTGGAAGAATTTTATTCCCCAAAATTGGTAGATTTGAGTACGTCTCGGAGCGAGACATTCTTTTGATGGATTGTATTATAACTGGAAGGCCAGTCAACCTAGCTGGCATGATGATTGGTTATATGGCAGAGGCTGCTACAAAGAAAAGATCTACACTGCCATATGGTATGGTTCTGACATTGATCTTTAGAAGCCAAGGTGTGCTAATTATGGATAATGAACCCCTAAGGAAATTAAGGCACACTGACTATTATAGTATTTCTACTATTCATCGGATGGGCTTCAAGAAGTTAAATGGTATCTGGATGAAAGGAGGACGAGAAGAAAGAGCTGAGAGAGATAGAACTGAAGAGGCCAGAGTAGAAGATATCCCTGGACCATCCACTGCGGGACCATCAGTCCCTGATCCATTTATTGCGGGACCATCTACAGCTGGACCTTCAGAAGCTGGACCGAGCACAGTTCCCTCTCCTCCACATCTGTCTGTTACTGCTTCTGGGAGATTCTCTGATGAGCAGATTGGTCAGTTGAGAGCCTGCTTGCTGAATATGACAGTCAGAGATCTCATGAGATTAATCAATTAAAAGAAGACTTCAATCAGCTAAAAGAAGAACTTAACTCGAGACTTGACATGATTTCCTTTTCCATAAGCAATTCTGTTGAATCCTTTGGTGCTGAACTTCACAAAATCTTTGAAAGGATGGAAGGCATTGCTGATGGCTCGGGATCTTATGTTCATGCAACTGGTCAACTGAAGAAGGACATTGACCTTGCAGTCTCACAGATTGAAGCTTGTCTTGAAAATTTTAAGAAATCTCAAAAAGATGATGTAATGGAAATCATAGGTCACTTGAAGAAAATTGTATTCAAACATATCTGACTTTGATTTTGATACTCTTTTGTATCTTAGGTTCTCCAGGTTTACTTTATCTTGATAGTTTGTATTTTGAGGTAACTTTGGAATGTACTTGAATCAACTTATGTAATGTTTCTTACTTATGTAATGCAATTACATTTTCAAATCTGTCTATGATTGACTGCTTGAATCCCTATGTCTTATTGAACCAACAATTTTTCTCTAATAACTTTCTTTATCTAATACTCTCCTTATTGCTGATAACAAAAAAGGGGGAGAGATGGTTGAATATGCAAAAAAAAAAGACTTGAAATTTTAATGAGAGATGGTTGAATATGCAAAAAGAAAGAAAGAAAGGGGGAGAAATGATTGTTTATGCAAAAAGAAAGAGACTTGAAATTTTAATCAGTTCAATTAAAATTTGATTTTTATATATAGGGGGAGCTATTCAATGCAGGGGGAGCTTAACAACAAGCTTAATTGCAATTTTCTGTACATTTAGTTTAAATGTTCATAATTGATGGCTTATATAGAACTCATGCATAATTTTAAAAGTTCACTTTGAATATTGGCATCAAATCCTTCATTAAAAATGTTTTAAGCTTTAAAATGACTATAATCTTTAGTTCGAATGAATTTTTTGAATGCATATACTCAAAGTTTTTGTTATCATCAAAAAGGGGAGATTGTTGACCCAATTGATGATTTTGATGATTAACAAAACTATTTGAGTATAACAATTGAAGGCTCTAATGATTTTGATTAAGTTTTTCAGATTATAAGTCGATTGAATGATCAAAATCAGGAGTTAAATCTTGTTCTGGATCGAATCTAATGTCTAGGTAAGATTGCAGACATTAGAGTCGACTCCGAGAATCACAGAGCCGACTCCAGTATCTGGCACGGAAGTTAGAGTCGACTCCGAGACTGTTAGAGCCGACTCCAACAGAAAAGACAGAACGTTGATTTTTCTGGCCCCGACTTAGAGTCGACTCCGGGTCTGTTAGAGTCGACTCCAGAAAAGTTTCTTGTCGACCCCAGAAAAGTCAGAGACGACTCCAGAATTAACGGATTAAAGTGTTTCGAGTTAGAGCCGACTCCAGAAAAGTTAGAGTCGACTCCAACCCACCTGGAACGAAAAATCAAATTGCCAGATCAGCTCTAACGGTAATATTTCTATTTTACTTTATTTCTAACGGATATATTTTGTTGCAAGGTACACTCCAACGGATAGTTTTCTTCCAAAAATGGTTTGAAAGAAATCTATAAAAAGGGAAGACATTCAAAAACAAGAACAAAAAAACAAAGAAGAAAAAAATGGAAATAGAGAAATCCCAATTCAAAAATCCGAAAAAGAGAGAGCCTGAATCTCAAGAGAAAAAACCTTCTAGCTCAAATCCACTCCACTCCAAAAAGCTCAAGAGGAATCCAAGGCATTCAAATCAAAGTTTTGGTGGATTTCCCAAATTGGAGAAAGAGGATCAGTTTCTTGCTTTTCAATCCTTCTCAACTGCTTCAACTGTGAAGAATCGGAGCTGAGGCTTGATTCAATCTAGCAAGGAGAAGAAGAAAAGAAGAAAAGAAGAAAAGCTCAAAAGCCAACCAACTACAAATCAGGCTTTTCTAAACCTTGTTCATTTACTTGATTATTTGCTCATTGAGGAGCTGTGTACTTGAAAAACAATATTTCTTTTGTTTGTGTCTAGTTCAATCTGGGGGATTGAACTAGTGGAGGTAGTCTTACCTCGGTACAAGCTTGGTATAGCTTGTGTTAGGGTTTTTGTGCTGGTGAGCCCGAAAAACCGGCTGGGTTCGTTGTGATCCGGGAAAACAACAAGTTTGAGTTGTGAGCTTGTAAAACAACTCGGCTGTAATCAAGGAAGATTATAGTGTGGACCCAAGTGAATCTTGGGAGTGGACGTAGGTGTTGGATACACCGAACCACTATAAAATCTTTGTGTTTGTCGTGTCTCCTTTATCTCTATCTCTATCTCTATCTTATTGATTGTATTTTGTTTTTGCATCTGCATTCACTTTCACTCACACTAAGCAAACAAATATTTCAAAAGGTTTAAATTTTTTTTAGAACCCAATTCACCCCCCCCCCCTCTTGGGTTGTCATCTGGGCCAACACTACTGGCTTTCCGTATGGTCACGCTCGGTATCGATATCTTACATCTACTAGCATTCTCACCCTAGTAACTCATACCACATACAAGAGACTCGTATCAAGGTGATCCATGCTCCAATCTGATCGGATCGATCATCGTTCCCGTGATTGATCAATTGATTAGGAGCATTTTGGGAGTTAATCTATTATGCTATAAGTCTCTAATTTTTAACTCTTTAAGATACATATCATTGACCATTAATCCCATGAATGATATATGACACATAAACATATATTAAAAAATTTACCTAATAAAATTTATTTATTAATGATGACGATCATGTATAAAATAAGTTTTGAAAAAAAATACAATATGTAAGCCAACAATTGGCTTTCCAAAGCACTCAGCTAACACGAAGCTCACATAAGTAACTCATCTAATGAATGCTTTGTGATATCCCAAGCAACATACATAATGATATTCATCATGATTAAATTAGAAGCTCCTACAAGTAGCTAGCTAGCTAACTCTTTAGTCCATCTAATTTTGATACTCAAAATTTACCCATATAATTTTGTACATTAAAAGTAAGTCAACCATGATACTCTTAACTAAAATCCTAAGTGTGTAACCCTTTAGGCTTCCAACCACGTTGGCAATAGGTACACTTATAGACTTTACAAGTCTAAAAAATGAAATCCTCAATTATCCCAAATTAATTCTTTAAATAATCATGTCAAACTTGTAGATCAAGATTGATATCTAGCAACATACCATGACTACTCAACTGTTAAGATGAAAGATACAACTCAGTCAAAACTTAATAATGCAAGATAAGTTGTAGATTAATCCTTTCATCCTCCATTATCCGAATTAGACTTAAGGGTATGGAATAAGTGTCAACCCTTTGTAACCAAAATCATATGTATGACCATAAGTCATAACAAATTATATACCTAAATTTGAACACTTCAAATTCCAATGCACTGATCAAAGACTTAGTTGTACTCTTATATCATTAGGCCTGATGGAATAATTATATCTATTATATAAATGAGATGAATCCCATATTTGACATATATCTATTTTTGTATACTTCATATACTACCCAATAACTATTGTGTGAGAGATGCACTAAAAGAACAACGAATAGTGCTAAAGTAATACATTCCACACAAAAAAATTGTGATGTCCTCGAGTCTAAGGATTAAAAATATGAGATTAACTATAAACACATAAATTCATATAGCTTCTCATATGGGTCACGTTCAATCACTTGTTCTCTAACAAGTATCCATGGGTCTGTTTTAGTGTTCCCACGCTAGTAGTCTATGAGATCAGCTACCTTCCTTCATAAGAAAGAAACACCACACATGCAAGTCTAATACTTGGATAATTAATGTCTTATCTTAATTATCCTCAACTTGGAATAGTTTAAGAATAACATTAGGTATCTCATATATCAATCTCCATTGATGCCTTTAAGAATTGCTATTGTAAGGACTTTATCTAATGTGCCAACTTGCTACAAGTATCAACACATATAAGATAAATACTATTAATTGTATTAATACAATATATAGTGTTACTACAAATCAATCGCCCTTGGTTTGTAATTCAATCCCAACTGGCTTTTAAGGCATAACACTAATAGTAACTAAAGAGAATACCACAAAAAACTCTGATGATGTGAGAAGTGAAGCATTCTTAGTTAGTATTGGTAACTTTAAAAAGGTGTGGATTATTGACTCCTATTGTTCCTATCATATGATTCCAAATAGAAGTTGGTTTTCTACCTGTTGATCAAAAGAAGGGAAGGTTCTTTTAGGTGATAACAAAACTATAAATGTTGTCAATATTGAAATAATTCATATCAAGATATTTGATGGCATTATGAGGTCTCTAGAGATGTAGCATATCTAATAGCTGATGAAGAACTTGATTTTCTTTGACACACTTGATTCTGAGAATTATAAATATAAGGCTAATAATGGTGTACTAAAAGTCTCTCTAAGGGTGCTCTTAGGGTGATTAAGGAAAGGATAGTGAATGGCTTGTATCAGATGACTGGAAGCACTGTTACTAGTACTACTAAAATTTCTTCATCTATAAAGTTATTAGACTTGGATGTCACTCGGTTATAACACATGCAGTTGGGGCACATGAGCGAGAGAGAGATGTTGCAGTTGTTCAAAATAGATCTACTTGATGGAGTAAAGACTAGTAAGCTGGACTCCTGTAAGCATTGCATGGATGGAAAGTAGAACAAAATGGAATTTAGTGATGGTACTCATTATTCGAAGAGGATGTTAGGCTATATTCATTCAAATCTTTGGAGACTTGGCTCTTGTGCCTCTAGGATGAATGGAAATTGATTTTTCTTTTATGTTAAGTGATGATTACTCAAGAAAGATCTAGATGTATTGCATGAAATATTAGGATGATATGTTTATCAAGACCAGAGTATCATTGGGAGATCCAGTGTATCGTTGAAAGATTTAAGAGAGGATTCTGTTAGCTGTAAGAGGATCGAGGGTTGCATAAGTGTCCTATAAATTTTCAGATTATATTTTTTATAAAATTATTCTCATCTTTATTGGGATGAATGTAGATTGATCAAGCCGAATCATCATAAATCCCTTGTATGATATTCCTTTATTCTTCCCTATTTTCTCTTCTTGTTGACCTTCCTTCTTCTCTATTGCACGCGCCTGTTCCAACAGTCCTTTTGGTTTGGTCTCAGGTCAATCACAGTCCAATAGTTCTGCACCAGCCCACTTGTCACCCAAATATATCTACCAATCACTTGTGGCACTTGATACCATGTATCTTATTTGGTCACACGGTTAATTTGATGGTATAATAATGGTATATAAGAACTTTCCTCTTATATGACCTAGCTAACTTTCTCCTCACATTGCTTAGTCAACTATCCTATTATGAATATAGTCCTAAAACGGTTAATAGCAGTATATATAATCCACAAAGTGCAACAAAGTGAAACCTATAAATCATCAAAGTGATTTTCTTGAGTGAGAATTTTCTGGTCACTCAGCACATGGTAGAGGATGAATCAAATTGCGCCACTCTCTTTGAATGGCTTTATGTGGAATTATTTTATTTGACAAGTGATGGTCGATTTTTGAGTTATATTCAATTAAAAGTCACATGTAATGAGATATCGGCTTGCCTCTTATATGCAAGATTCTTTTTCCGTCTCAGAACTTTTTAAAGCCGCCTTGTCTTTTTAAGTCGACCGCCAAATAGCGATTAGTCCTGATACAGCTAATCCGAGCAATGGATCGATCACAATTGCCAGGAGCAACGCAGTCCTACGATAGCCCCTCGTTGCCCACATGATTTTCGTTTTATTTCTTTCTTCAGCGAAACAGCAACCCACGTTCTAATTAACCTAGAAACGTCAATAAATTAAATCAAAATTTCTTAATTTCTTAATGATAAATAATTTGCAACGCTTAACCTCACATCTGCTATATAACACCCCATCCTTTTTCGAGTCTCCTTGCACTCTCTCAGCCATCTGATAGCTCTTTAGCTACATATATTATTGTTGAGCAAAAAAAAAAACTCGATGGCAGTGGAGAAGGCGAAGGTGTTGCTCGACGAGAGGTTGAGTCCGTTCGGGCAACGGGTGAGGATCGCGCTGGCGGAGAAAGGGGTGGAATACAAATATCAGGAGGAGAACTTGGACGACAAGAGCCCCCGGCTGCTTAAATCTAATCCTGTTTACAAGAAGATTCCAGTACTTCTCCATGACGGCCTGCCCATCTGTGAATCGCTCATCATCGTCCAGTATATTGACGAGGTGTGGCTTCGGGAAGGCTCCACGTTCCTCCCTTCTGAACCCTATGAACGCGCCAGAGCCCGCTTCTGGGCCGACTTCGTCGACAAGAAGGTATCCTTTCCTCTTTACAGGGTCCTAAAGATCTTTTCCCTTATGGTTGCGACTGTTGTCATTATTTATTATTATCACTTTTGCGATCATGGTCGTTAATTATCATCTGGCTATAAGTAGGTTATGGGGTGGTGAAGCTTGGCATGTGGAAGAAAGATGGATAACTATATCCTCGCTGTTTATTTATTTATTAAATATGTTCAGAAAAATGAGCACATATCTACATGCTGTTATACATCGGATTCATGTGATATGTAATAAGTCAAGAAGCGCAGTGGGTCAGAACTTGACTTACTGCAGCTTAACAGGAGGGGAAAGAGGACACCTTGGTTGTTCAATAGAATCTAATAAGTTGAAGACTCATGGATTATTGTCACCGCTCCAGAACAGAATGCGAAAATTTCTTGCTGCTGGGGTCGGTAGCAGTCCTGGTTGTCTGTTAATTTTTTAGGGTAGAAAGCCCTTGTTTTTCTTTTCGAGACCATTTGATATGTGATACGATGCTATTCCAACATAGGTCAATCCTCCACAATTACACTTTGACGCATAAAATGAGAAATACGGAATTCTTATTGTAGTGCCAAAAATGTTTTTGAAAGATTTTAAAATATTCCGTAAAATTTTTGAAATAGTTTGGACATTTAATAAATATTATTTTAAAAGAAAAAAAATCTACGTTCTCCTAGTTTTAAGTCCTGGCATCACTTTGAGGATAAGTGTTTGAATATAAATCACATCTAAATTCAATAAAAACCAACACAAAGCCTATATCCTTTAGTCTATATGGGCCATGAGTTGAGTTAACTTTGATATCATAGGTAACAAGCAGAAAATTCATCCAAAAGTACTAATCAAGTTAGTGATATTTCGGTTTCTTAGCTTTATATAAGTATCTAAGATTTATCTAAGGTGGTGTTGATGTGTAACCAAATATATGTGGTATAAATTATTGCATACTATATTCATTAAAGTTAGATATGAGGCTAAACACATGGTTTACAAGCTTTTATATACTTCTTTATTTAAGCCCTGACGTCCTTGTAAGGCTAAGGTTTAAAAAATACCATAAGCCAACTTCTTCGCTATGTGCTTGATCAGTATTGATATTATAAGCAATAACTCAAGAGTTTACTAATAAAGGCTAATCCAAAGGGTTATATTTGGATTTCTTGACTCTATATAAGTGTCTAAAATCCATCTAGCACATAACTAATGTAGCAGCTAAACACATACTGGCAGAGAATTTCATAATTCCAAATATATATGTTTAATCTATAAACAAATTTTAAATTATTTATTTACTTGTACTCTTCTATTAAAACTCTAATTAAGAAATGCACTTTGACCTTATGTTCCTCTTTATTTTTTCTTTTTGTAAATTTCAACTTATGTAAAACAAGAAATATTTGTTGGAAAGAAAAACAGATGGACTTTAATAGTAAATGATTGCTTGTGCTTCAATTGTACACTTTGTGGCAATAGCCTCAGCATTTTTTATGGGAAGCATCTTCAAGATACTAGACAATAAGATGAATATGACTCTAATAAACCTAATAATGTGAATTTCAAATTTTTGTTTTGTTTATTTAGAAAAAGTAAGCATTCCATGAAAGGATCAAATTTGATAAAGAACGAGCAGGTCATTTTTCATTCATATGCATTTTTATAAATGAGAAGACCATTTTACAGAAGAAAATACTGGATCAATTCTGGTGTAAACAATTGAAAAATGATAGGATTGTGCACAATTGATTGGATAAAATATTGGTTTGCTTGCCATGATTTTTCAAGGTTGTTTTCTTGTGTTGTTTTTAGCAAATCTTTAGTGCAAGTAATTGAAAACCAACCTTTGATTGTTCAAGTTGCTTCTATGGATTGGCATCTATTTTGCATTGATGTTTCTCTTATTCTTCATGTGTCGAACTTGTGTAGTTCATATATTTTTGAAACTTGAATCTATTCTTTTCTCTTGCATTTTTTAGATTAGAAATTCTTCCTCCACTGCATCAATTTTCAGTGAAAATACAATGGAATATTTAGTCCTCAAGTGTGATATTTTATATTTTTGTGATTATTAGGTCTATGAGTCTGGGGCGAGGATGTTGAAACATATGGGAGAAGCCCATGAGGAAGCAAAGAAAGAACTTATTGAGAGCTTGAAGCTTCTAGAAGGTGAACTACAAGACAAGACCTACTTTGGAGGAGAGAACTTTGGTTTAGTTGACATAGCATTTGTACCCTTCACAACTTGGTTGACACTTTCGAGGTTTATGGTAACTTCAGCATCGAGAAAGAGTGCCCCAAGCTGGTGGCTTGGGGCAAAAGGTGCATGGAGGGAGAGTGTATCTAAATCCCTTCAGGACCCCCTAGAGGTCTTTGAGCTTCTAGCACACTTGATAAAGAAGAAGTATGGAAAGGTGTGAAAGGATAAGTTATGTACTCTTAATAATTAAATTTATGAAAAAGGACTACATTTCTAGTATGATGCCTTTTTGATAGTTTTTATAAAGTTGATTTAAGCTAATATTATTAATTCCATCCATCTATATTATGGTGCTTTGCTTTTCAATAATGAAACTATTTTAGCATCCTACTATTTTTAGCAAAATAGAGTAAACTTTACTACATATTTCATTGATATAATGAGACAAGTAAAAGGATAAAAATTAAAAAAGGATGGCTCAACGCATGGGTCTCTTGCAATTGCAAGATGTGAGATGAGTTAGATGTAAAAATCATATATAGTCTTATCCTCCTTATATGTAAAGAAACCAATAGTGTATTTTAAACTCATGATATCTAAGCATAATGAAGCAAGCTTATCATGGCACCAAGATTTTCCCTCAAAGATAAAAAAATATAATAAAAATAAAAATGATTATTTTGTGTCATAATCATGATGACACGTTTATAACACGAACCCATCTAAAGCAAACCTTAATCTATTTTTTCATATTGGAGTTGTGTTCACATGTTGTGCTCAATTTTGCCACCCCTAGGGTCTAGTATACATTTTCTCAGCATAGAAATACAAGCACATTATGCATACCCCAAAATACCCACGACAAGTTAAGCCTACATGCTATTACAATCTTTTTATACTAGTATTACAAATGGACCAATATATGATCTTAGTTTACCACAAATCTCAAAATTTGAATTGTCAAAAACATATGATCACAAACTTAAATTCTATAACTTTCTTTACTCTAAACTATGCAAAGCTGGTCTTTGATTAATTAAAACTTTTCAACTGCTCACTATATTTTTCTTCCATATAATGCTTTATATGGTGCCAGTTAAATACTCACATAAATACTCTTATTATAAGCAAGTATATAAAGGTAAATATTTTTTCCAAGAACCTTTCAATATAAGCTCTCAATATATCTTCCAATATCTAAAAATTTTCTTCAATTGCCATCTATCCAAAGATGAGAAGTTGTACTAAAATTGAGTCTAGATTTCAAGGCTCCAACATATCTTTCCAAATTTGCAATACAATAATGGTATCCCTACTTGACACAATGGTTGCTAGAACACTATACAATCTTAATAATTTCTTAAAATAGAGTTTACACTACAAGAAAATAATGAAATAGCGATGCAATTTTAGCGACGCAAAGATGCGTCGCTAAAATTGTGACTACATTGCGACGCCTCCGTGTTAAAAAATATTGCGACGCAAATAGCGACACATTAGCGACTCAATAAACCATAAAATTAAAAAAAATAATTTTTAAATTTAGCGATGCAAAAATACGTCGTAATATTTATAAAATATATTTTTTTAAAATATTATTAAAGGAATAAAATATTGCGACGCAGCTAAGTGCATCGCAATGTTTTTTAAAAAAATTAATTATGTTAAATAGCGATGAATTAGCGATGCAATAACATAAAATGAGAAAAAAATATATTTAATAGTGACAAAAAAATTGCATCACAAATATTAATTAAAAATTAATTTTTATAAAATATAATTATGAAATAAAAATATTGCGATGCAACTCAGTGCGTCGCAATATTTGAAAAACATAATAATTTTAAATAGCGACGCATTAGCGATGCAATAGACCAGAAATTGTAAAAATTAATTTTAATTTAGCGACGCACTAATTGCATCGTAATTATTTTAAATAAAATTATTTTTATAAAATTAATATGAAAAAAAAATTGCGATGCAAAATAGTGCGTCACAATGTTTTTAAAAAACTTAATTATTTTAAATAGCGACGCATTAGCGACGTAATAAACTAAAAAAATAAAAAAATTTTTAACTTTAGCGACGCAATAATTGCATCACAATTAATTTAAATAAAATTTATTTTAAGAAATAGTATTATGAAATAAAAATATTACGATGCAATACAGTGCATCACAATGTTTTGTTAAAAATAAATATATTAATTAGCGACGTAATAGCGATGCAATAAAACAGTAAAGTAATAAAAAAATTTTATTTAACGACACAAATTAATGCATCGTAATATTTTAAAAAAAAATTCATAATGCCAAATTAGTGAGGCATTAGCGATGCAATAAATAGAAAATAATTAAAAATAATAATGTCCGAGATCGATCGTCGTCGATCATGATCGATCATGGCTTCGATCGATCGCAACCGTCAGGTCGTCGTCGATCGGATCGATCGCGATGGTCCGAGATCGTTCGTCACCGATCGGGATCGATCATGGCTTGGATCGATGGCAACCGTTGGATCTTCGCTGATCGAGATCGATCATGGCTTCGATCGATCGCAATCATTGGATCGTCACCGATCCGATCGATCGCAACAGTCCAAGATCAGTAGTCGCCGATCGGGATCGATCATGGCTTCGATCGATCGCAACCCTCGATCGTCATCGATCCGATCGATCGCGATGGTTCGAGATCGGTCGTCGCCGATCAGGATCGATCATGGCTTGGATTGATCGCAACCGTTGGATCATCGCCGACCGGGATCGATCATGGCTTCGATCGATCACAACCATCGGATCGCGCCGATCCGATCGATTACCACGGTCCGAGATAGGTCGTCGCCGACCGGGATCGATCATGGCTTGGATCGATCGCAATCGTCGGATCATCGCCGACCGAAATCGATCATGGCATGGATCGATCGCAACCGTCGGATCATTGCCGATCGGGATCGATCATGGCTTCGATCGATCGTAACCGTCGGATCGTCGCCGATCTGATCGATCGCCACAATCTAGAGAGTCGTCGCCGACCGGGATCGATCATGGCTTGGATCGATCGCAATCGTCGGATCATCGTCGACCGGGATCGATCATGGCTTGGATCGATCACAACCGTCGGATCATCGCCGACCGGGATCGATCATGGCTTCGATCGATCGCAACCGTCGGATCGTCACCGATCTGATCGATCGCCACGGTCCGAGATAGGTCATCGCCAACCGGGATTGATCATGGCTTGGATCGATTGCAACCATCGGATCGTCACCGATCGGGGATCGATCATGGCTTGGATCGATCGCAACCGTCAGATCATCGCCGATCGGGATCGGTCATGGCTTCGATTGATCGCAACCGTCGGATCATCGCCGATCGGGATCGATCATGGCTTGGATCGATCGTAACCGTCGGATCGTCGCCGATCCGATCGATCGCCATGGTCCAAGATAGGTCATCGCTGACCGGGATCGATCATGGCTTGGATCGATCGCAACCGTTGGATCGTTACCGATCAGGATCGATCATGGCTTGAATCGATAGCAACCATCGGATCATCGCCGACCGGGATCGGTCATGGCTTCGATCGATCATAATAGTCGGATCATCGCCGATCGGGATCGATCATGGCTTCGATCGATGGTAACCGTCGGATCGTCGCCGATCCGATCGATCACCACGGT